>PIJE02000003.1:1930494-1942994 GCA_002895965.2 Coryphaenoides rupestris
TGCCATACTGGTGAGCTGATCTTTCAATTTTTGTCGACAATTTCCTCGCTTGTTGCGGCACTCATCTTTCACTTCTCACTCCGCGCTGTTTCTGTTATTCAAGAAACAAACACGAACACGAGACAACGAGGCGGCGCAACCAAACTTGATACTGTTACATGATTGGCTGTTAGCGTGTCACTCCATACGTTGCCAGGTACCGGAGGACGAGTGCCTTTGTTCATGCAACCAACCTTGCTTCGCAACCTCTGGTTCAAAGCGGAGCTAGCTCCGCTTTCTTCCAACGAGGAAAAAAAAATATCGAAACGTTCTATCAAACGCATTTTCTATCGATATTGATTACGTGTCTATCGCGATACATATCGTTATCGTTTTATGGCCCAGCCCTAGTCCGCACCACCCTCTGTAGTGTTTTACGCTCCAGTGCGGTGCAGTTCCCGTACCAGACGGTGATGCATCCTGTAAGAACACTCTCGATGGTACAGGAGTAGAATGTTCTGAGGATGCGGGGGCACATGTTGAATTTCCTCAGTCGCCTGAGGAAATACAGGCGTTGTTGGGACTTTTTCACCACGTGTGTGGTGTGCGTGGTCCATGTGAGGTCCTCGGAGATGTGCACGCCGAGGAACTTGAAGCTGCTGACCCTCTCTACTGCAGCACCGTCGATGGAGATGGGGGCGTGCTCTCCTCTCCGCTTCCTGTAGTCCACGATCAGCTCCTTGGTCTTCTTGACGTTGAGGGCGAGGTTGTTTTCTTGGCACCACTGTGCCAGTGATCTAACCTCCTCCCTACAGGGAGGAGGTTGGCCTACAGGCCAGACCTGGGTAAACTACGGCCCGCGGGCCACATATGGCCCGTTGCGTTGTTTAATCCGGCCCGTCGGGCATTTACATTAACAACAGTCCTATAATACATTTACATTTGTAGTATTCATTTCGCAGTTTTTTTTCATCCTGCAATTGATTTCTTGATTGGTTCCACTAGATCAGAGGACACTAATATGCAGACCGTTAATTCGGAGCAATACCGTTACCGTGAGACGCGCGACGGGCACCGAGTCAGTGACTCCCGGGGGGGGAGGGGGGGGGGGTGCTAGACGCGCTAGACGCGCAACGGGCACCGAGTCAGTGACTCCCGGGGGGGGAGGGGGGGGGGGTGCTAGACGTGCAAGACGCGCAACGGGCACCGAGTCAGTGACTCCCGGGGGGGGGTGGGGTGCTAGACGCTGTGATCCTCATCTACTAATGGCCCGGCCCGTCAGCTTTAAAAACCTAATGTGGCCCTTGAGCCAAAATAATTGCCCACCCCTGCTGTAGGCTGTCTCGTCGTCGTCGGTGATCAGACCCAACACTGTCGTGTCGTCAGCAAACTTGATGATGACGTTGGAGCTGTGCATAGCCATGCAGTCGTGGGTGTACAGGGAGTAGAGGAGAGGGCTCAACACGCATCCCTGAGGGGCTCCAGTGTTGAGGGTCAGCGGCTCTGAGGTGGTGCTGCCCATCCTCACCACCTGGCGGCGGCCCAACAGGAAGTCCAGTATCCAGCTGCACATGGTCGGGTGCAGGCCTAGACTCCTGAGCTTGGTGTCGAGCTTGGGAGGAACTATTGTGTTGAACGCTGAGCTGAAGTCCACAAACAGCATTCTCACACAACAGTTCTTCCCCTCCAGGTGAGAGAGGGCGGTGTGAAGTGCCATGGCAATGGCGTCGTCGGTGGATCTGTTTTGACGGTACGCAAATTGCCATGGGTCCAGCGTGGCAGGCAACATGGAACAAATGAAGTCCTTGACCAGCCTCTCGAAGCATTTACTGACAATCGAGGTGAGGGCTACGGGTCTCCAGTCATTCAGGCAGGTTACCTTGGGGTGTTTAGGGACAGGCACGATGATGGACATCTTGAAGACCTCGGGAACAACAGCCTGGGACAGGGACAGGTTGAAGATGTCTGCGAAGACTCCTGCCAACTGGTCTGCGCATGCTCTGAGGACGCGCCCCAGGATGTGGTCTGGGCCCGCCGCCTTCCGGATGTCCACCCGCTTGAAGGCTCTGTGCACGTCAGCCGCTGAGATGTTCAGCAGGCTGGGCTCCTTAGGCAGCGCTGACTTCGGCGGGCTGCCGTTCACGTCGAACCGAGCGAAGAAGGTGTTTAGCTCGCCTGGGAGGGAGGTAGAGGAGTTCTCTACGCCGCTGGTTCTCCCTCTGAAGTCCGTGATTGTCTGCAGCCCCTTCCACACACCCCTCACGTCGTGGCTCTTGAATTTGTCCTCCACCCTGTTCTTATACTCCCGCTTGGCAGAGCCGATGGTCTTGCGGAGGTCGTAGCGGGCTCTCGTATATTCCACCATATTCCCAGAGTCAAAGACGGCATTACGCGTGCGGAGTGCGGCGCGAACATCGCCATTAATCCACGGTTTCTGGTTGGGATAAATCCGAAAAGATTTCATAGGAACAACGTCATCTATGCATTTCTTGATGAACCCGGTGACTGAGGACGCGTACTCGCTGATGTTATTGTCCGACGCGACCCGGAACATACGCCAATCCGCGTCATCAAAACAATCCTGCAGCATAGACTCCGATTGGTCCGACCAGCATTGGACCTCCTTCACAGCGATTGGTTGCTGCTTCAGTCTCTGCCTGTAGGCGGGGAGTAGTTGGATCGAGCGGTGATCTGATTTGCCGAACGGTGGGCGGAGGAGGGACTTGTAGCCGTCCCGGAAGGGGGTGTAGCAGTGGTCGAGGATCCGCTCGCCCCGTGTGTTGCTTGTGATGTGTTGGTAGAACTTCGGGAGAACTTTCTTCAGGTTTGCCTTATTGAAGTCCCCCGCCACAATGAAAGCAGCCTCCGGGTGAGCCGACTCCTGTTCGCTGATAGCCCCATAAAGTTCCTTCAGCGCTATGTCCGTGTTGGCTTGAGGGGGAATGTACACAGCAGTCACGGTTACTGCTGTAAACTCCCGCGGTAGCCAGAATGGTCGGCACATAAGCATCAGGTACTCCAGGTCCGGGGAACAGAAAGACTTGAGGGTCTGCACATGACTCTGGTTGCACCAAGATCTGTTTATCATGAGACAGACCCCCCCTCCACGATCTTTACCAGAGAGAGTCTTTGTTCTGTCCGCGCGGTGGACGGAAAATCCTGTCGGCTCGATGGCTGAGTCGGCAACCCCCTCCGACATCCATGTCTCCGTCAGGCAGATGATGCAGTTGTCCTTTGTTTCCCGGTGGAATTGTATGCGAGCCTGTAGTTCGCATAACTTATTGTCCAGAGACTGTACATTAGCCAGCAGAATGGTGGGTAGTGGAGGTCGATTGGCACGACGTCGCAGCCTGACCAGCACGCCGGCTCGCTTCCCTCTCCATCGGCGACGCCTGCGTGTGATCGCGCCTGAGATGGACGGAGATAATCCAGCCACGACTCCGGGCGGGACGTCCGAGTCGAAAGACTTGAAAAACTCCGGTAGGCGGCGAGCGACTGTCGTTCTAATCTCCAGAAGTGTACAACTGTCGTAAGTGAACTTGCTGCTAACTTCTTGTGCAAAGATAGTCACAATTAAAAGAATAAATAACAAAAAACCTCGTCGGCGTACGAGAGCTCGCAACATGGCAGCCATCACGTACGGCGCCATTTTCCTAATTGAGAATACTCGCGCTAATTCTCATCCCATCCGCACACAATTTATATTCTCGCGGTTAACATTCCAATACTACGGAGCCCCCCTCGGGTCACATGATAAAAAAAAACAACGATGTGTAAATCCGTATTAGCAAATCGTGCGCACGGTTTACTAACTCGTTCCCTCGGATTCGTAAATCGTGCGCACGGTTTACTAACTCGTTCCCTCGGAGTCGTAAATGGTGCGCACGGTTTACTAAATCGTTCCCTCGGATTCGGAAATCGTGCGCACGGTTTACTAACTCGTTCTCTCGGAGTCGTAAATGGTGCGCACGGTTTACTAACTCGTTCCCTCGGATTCGTAAATCGTGCGCACGGTTTACTAACTCGTTCCCTCGGAGTCGTAAATGGTGCGCACGGTTTAGTAAATCGTTCCCTCGGATTCGGAAATCGTGCGCACGGTTTACTAACTCGTTCTCTCGGATTCGTGCGCACGATTTCCAATTTATCATGTGACCCGAGGGGGGCTCCGTACAATCCAGATCCCATAGTGAACAACTTTCCTCTGACATATTATCTCATTCAACTTGCGGAGCCTTGATATACATATCATTCAAACACTTTGCTCACCTGCAAAACACAGCACATGCACAATGTGTACATTACAACAGCGTGTCTGTCTTCCGCGGACAGCGTGGGTCCTTCATTGACGTCTCAACTAATACCCCTAAGCTGCCCCGACGTGTCTGTGTGATCTCTCCTTAAGTTAACCCACTAACCTTACAGTTGTTGCTATTGTGAATGAACTTTACATATGGGATAATAAACCTCAATTATAAATACATAAAAATAATAAAGGGGGGGTAATAATACAGTAATAATACACAACATTAATGTGGGTCCCACACATTATTGCCAGGAAGAAGGCCACTGGAAAGCAGAGTGTCCACTTCTGAGAGAGAGGCATGGAGACGCCAAGTTGCGTGGTTCTCAAGTGAGGGCCACGGCCCTGGCTGCTCCTGTGCAGTTGTCTACTGGTTTAACCGCTCAAACCGAACCCTTGGCATCAACCTCTGCGTGTGTGGGGGACCGCAAGGTAACCTTCGACCCGTTCATCTCCGAGGGTTGGGTATCGCTTGCAGGTAGCGAGCAGAGGGTGCCAGTAAAAATTTTAAGAGACACTGGGGCGTCGGAGTCTTTTATTTTGGAGTCTGTGCTGCCATTTTCAACAAAATCGCACACAGGTGACTACCTGTTAGTCCGTGGTATCGGACTTAACACGTTATCGGTACCACTTCACAAAATAACCCTCCACTGTGATCTTGCGCAGGGTGATGTGGAGATTGGAGTGCGGCCGGCTCTGCCGGTCAAGGGCGTCTCCCTTATCTTGGGCAACAACTTGGCTGGGGGACGCGTCTGGCTGGATGAGTCGCGTCCTCTGGTGGTTACTGACGCACCTACCCTCGTTAGTACCACCGATGAGAGTGTGCGACAGTACCCCGAGGTGGTTACTGCCTGTGCCGTGACACCCTCTGCCAGTCAAAAGGGGGCCCCCGAGCCAGTAGAGCAGACACACGGAACGTTGTTTTCCCTGCCAGACTATCCGTTGGCCGTTACACAGAATGAGTTGTTGGAGGAACAGCAGAGTGATGAAACTCTGAAACCCCTGTCGTCACTAATGACGATATTCGGAATCAGGCTGGTGGATGTTATATGAAGAACCAGGTATTGCCGAGGAAATGTTCACCGCACACAAGCTGATTTGTTGGTAACCCCGTAATCCAGGTGGTGGTGCCCATGAAGTTCCATCCTTTGGTGTTTGAAACTGCCCACGATCATCTCGCTGGTCATATTGGGGTAAGGAAAACCTACGACCAGATCCTCCGGTATTGTTATTGTCCTCGGGTTAAGAAGGATGTGGCCAGTTTTGTTAGAACGTGCGACACGTCAGCGGACAGGCAAGCCAAATCAGGCTTTGAAACCTGCGCCACTGCGGCCAATTCCATCTGTGTGCCAACCCTTTGGGTGCCTAATTGTTGATTTTGTCGGTCCTCTCCCCCGTTCGAAGGCTTGTAATGAGTATCTGTTCACGGTTATGTGTCAGGTGACTCGCTACCCAGCAGCTCTGGAGCGCTTCCATTCAACACTGAAGTCTCTGCTCAGGGCTTATTGTGTCGAATTGGACCTCAATTGGGAAGAGGGCCTACCCTGGCTGATGCATTGGTTGTTGGCCGTCATAAACGACCAGTGGCCTGATGCCGAGCCGTCCACAATGTATGTTCTGGGTTTTCGCCGTCGTCTTTTCTTTGCCTGGAGGGTGGCTAGAGAGCAATTGGAGGGGACTCAGGGAAACATGAAGGGGCTGTTCGATCGTCGTGCGGAAAGACGAACATTCAACGAACATTGTGTGTGGGTTGGGGACAGAGTCTGGAAGGTCTGAAATCCAGAAGATATGTATATGTATACAAAAATGACAGACCCACTTGGATCACATCCAATCAATGCTTTTAGGGTTGTGCTTGACTTAAGGCTGCTACATGCTCCGTGAGAAGCGAGAACTTAGTTCTCGCACCCAGGGCTGCGCAGCCCTGGACATTTTATACTTTTCTAAAGTTTTCAGGCATGTTTTTAATAATAATGTCTATGAGGCCATATGCTCAGTTGTCCAAATTTAAAATACATAAGCTCTATCCATGTATTAAAACCAAGTCCTGCAGACTGCATGGATACTCCAAATCTCGATGAAAGGCGCTCCCTGTAATCTCTCTGGATATCTGTGGTCATTATTGCATGTTCCCCAAGCGCATCTAAGAACCATTTTCTTCTAACTGAATGTAGCTGTAGTCTAATCTATGAACACAACAACGCGGGACAAGCTTTGTTTGTGGGACATCATGGCGGCTCTATTGCAAGGGGCGTGGTCTTAAGAAATCAGGCAATCTTATTGGTTATTATTCTCCGCGTGACTGACAGGGTGGAAAGGTCCATTGGTTCCCTGTTCTTAAGGAGGAGGGTGTTACGGCCTGCTAGGCGAGGCCTTGTATTTCGTTTCCATTTTGTATGTTTTCTGTTTCCTTGTTTCCTGCAGGAGTGGACCGGCTTAATTGCTTACACAGGTGTATGCTATGAAGCAATTAAGCCGGTTCTCAGCTATAAGAGTGCAGCTGCCCCTCCTCTCCTGGCAGGCAGCATTGTGGCAGACCTGTGGCATCAGGGTTGTTTGGAACCATTGTTGGATTCGTTGTTTGAACCGTTGTTGGATTCGTTGTTGGGCCGTTGGGAATTAGTGGAATAAATACGTTGCCTTTTGCCTCCTCCGTTTTCCCCCCTTATTTCTGTTACACGCAGCTCGAAGGCGTAACAGTGTGTGTGTGCGTTTGTGAAACCCTTTCACCTGCACATCAGCCCAAAATAGGACAAGCCACAAATACAACACTTGATTGGATCACACCATTCTTTTGGATTCCTGTCGGCCAATAACAGGCAGTCGTTTGGTTTCATACATGGCATCGGTTGGATGGACTATGAATTGGGGAAGCAGTGGGTGGGGGTGGGGTGTAAAAATGGCCACTCAAATGAACTATTTCCAGACCTCTCTGTCATCCCACTCTCGCTCTCTTTCTTTCCCCCGTTTATCCCCCAAAACATTGATTCTTTCTCATCTTGCATGCAAAAACTGGTTAGTTCGGACAAATCAAAGAAGCATTTGGTATTACACCAAATCTACCAAGATCATTATTCTTTGTTATGGACTTTGTTTAGAGACTGTGGAAATACACACACATTCCAAACAGATAAAAAACACATTGAAGAACATTTAAGTCAATGGTTTTCCAAACTCATTAGCAAGAACAATGGACCTCATTCACGAACATTTTCTTAAGTGTCTTCTTAAATATCTTCTTACGAACTTCGTAAGAACAAACTTAAGAAATCTGTCCGCCGGATTCATGAACGCGGGGAAATGTGTTCTTAAACCGCCAAAGTGTTCTCAGCTGCGCTCCCCCGATGAGGAATGCCACTGATTCTTAAATGGAATGCGCGTGCTCGTACACCTGAATTAGCATACAGACACGCCCCGCCAGCTCCTTATAAGGGCAACAACAGGACCGTGTGCACACAGAATCATGCCAAAGCGAACAGTGAAAACCGATGGTGCACCGGCCAAACCAGTCACATGTCACGTGTCACATGCAACATCATACCAGTAAGATGAGCAGTGGAATGTTTCTCCACTGGCTCTTACAATGTACACACTAAGCAAGATAAAGAAAATAGAACCAAAATAACAATATATAACAATAGAGAACAAGACGGCTGAGAGCAGATTAAATTGTACAGTTGAGTTAAATACATGAGTAGGCTACTTGTGGATCTTGATAGGCCCTATCATGGGCCCCCCCCCCATCAGAACCGCGAAGTAACGGAGCTCCCCCCTCAGAGACGCTGACTCGGAGCCCGACGCGCGCCTCACGGTAGCGTAATTGCGCATCCTTGGCGCAATATCTGTGATGTCCCCACCAATGTCCTAAACAACAATACGTCCTTGGGCCCTATGTATATTATGTATATGATGTATATGATGTATATTATGTATATTATGTAGGCCCATATGATATATTTTAGTTATGGATATTCACATTCATTCACAGAATGTAGATGTGTCAATTCTATTCCCCTATGGCTATATCCACTCGATTGAGTTTAGTGCTTATTTATTTATTCACTGCCATTTGCAGTGTTCGTGTCGTGCTTTTATTTATTTTAGGACATCACGATGCCTCGTAGAATCATGACTATGCATGTGAAACGTAATTAATGATACAAATATTCTCGTATTTATTATGATTATAATTATTTACATCCGAGGATGTCTGTAGAATTGATGTGAACGCAATCACCAATGATTTCTCACAAATTCAGCCCATAAGAACATGGGCGCTCTCCAAATAGGTCGCTAGATAAGAAAACTTTCTTGAATGCCAAAATTGTCGCAGGAACTTCGTAAGTGGAGTTAAGAAGAAATTTCTTCTTAACTTTTTCTTAACTGCGTTCATGAATGAGGTCCAATGCTCTTAGCTTCAGTGCCTTGCTTCAGGGAACTACAACCCAGATGCTAGAACGCTGTGAACCTTCACAACAATAATAGTCACGGGGGGAGGAGGGATTTGAACCTCTGACCTCTGTGATGGCGAGTCACCCTCTTCGACGTCGCTATGGTCTATGAATAACAAAGACGGTTGGTGTTACGCCTCGGTGGTGCCCGTCTGGGGGGGGGTGAGGCGGCATGCTGCTGTGCCACACCACCACCACCATCCCCTAACCGGCCTATTAACGCCCACAACGTTTCTGCTCTTTAATGTTTCACTCTCTGTGTGCGCTCATCTCATTTTAGCGTGGGATCTGTCCCAAGCACGATGGTCCCACCAAACTTTCAATTTTCCGCTGCTCGACCGGCAAGTTAATCCCTGATCCGATCCCGTCCTGATGTTTCAAAACACGACATTCTGGGACATTTGAGAGTGTGTGGTGCAGTGCAGCGGTGTGTGTGTGGGAGCAAAACTGCAGAAAAACAACGTCTGGAGAGAACCGGGTTGCCAGACGGGAGTGAATTGCTCCACTGTGTCCATCGTGTAGTAAAATCAAAACAAGGTCACACGTGCCCGAGGATTTCACTCAGATTAATCCTCCTCCTGACTGCGAAAACATGAGCATGCTTGTTTTTTCCTGCGATAACCTTTTAAGCCCGGTTAATAAGTGCCACAATCTGAGGTTTTTGTCTGGAGAATTTGGTTAATGCCACTTTTACCTTTACACACGGGTGGTAAATATTTATCTCTTGTTGTTTATACAATGGTATGTATCATGTGGGTGGGAGTACTTGTGTGTGTATGTGTGTTTGCGTGTGTGTGTGTGTGTGTGTTTTCTTGTAACAGCTAAGCGGTGAGATCTTCTCCATAAAACCTGGGAGAGGTTACCTGTCCTGCAGTGCAGTCACGGTGTAAAACTACAAAGGAGAAGTCATGTGAGCCAGAGGTAACTATAGGGCACCGGCGAAGATAAACACACATAGACACGTGCACGCATGCACACTACTACACACACTACACACTACACACTATACACACACACACACACACACACACACACACACACACACACACACACACACACACACACACACACACACAGCCTTGCTATGTTATTGTTTAACTTGAAGGTCAGCTTCTCCGTCCTCAGCTCCCTGCTGCTACACTAACTTAGATGTCCTTTTTGTTCAGGGTACGGTGAAACCAAAATAACAAATATATACATATTTCTATTTCTATACTATACATATGTATATTTCTATACTATACCCACAACTCAATATTTCGACTGTTTTGTTTGTTTTGTTGTCCAACTACCAGAGCTATGCATATCAAACACAAAGGTGTCAACAACTACTGTTTTGTCCTGTCCTGTCAAGGGAATTCCAGGGAATTCCCAGAACAAATGAGGTAAGAGGATGTCGTTGTTTGTTTTACGCTATTTATAAACGTAACAATTTGCTCCGTAACAATGGCCGCCCGACCACCATGGGGCCTGTTATACGTTTCTGACCCCGAACCGCCTGATTTTGTTGTCTTCGCGCAGCTGAGAATGTCATCGCCTGACGCCATCGTACAGTATACTGCTATACGCCCCCCCCCCCCCGGCCCCGCCCCCTTACTGCTCCCAGAGGACAGGAAGTAGTAAGTACTTCAATGCTGCAGGTCGAACATTACACATGTGCACTGATTGTGTCCGACTGGTACGGAACCATTGATTGTTCTTGTCAATATCGCACAGCAGATCTTCCCTCCTCTTCCAGTCAGAGGAAAATGGCAGGAAGATCTTTGCAGGAAGGCCTGCAGTGTACACTCGAGTTAGTCTGGAAAATAATGGCTTTAAAAATACTAATAATAATAATAAGGGGAAAAGAGCCGGGAAGCCTGGGAAACCAAGTGGGAGTGCTGGCAAGGACTGTGGCTCGGTTCCACTTAAACGCCTTCCTGGAAGTCTTGGAGATGCACATGTCACGTGTGCATGACTACACATGCATACACGTGTATCACACACATGCACACACACACACACACACACACACACACACACACACACACACACACACACACACACACACACACACACACACACACACACAACATATTTTAGCTGAGAATGCCAGCTGGCCATATCTTGACACTTTTGAGAATTGTGCCGGGCCAAAGAGTTTGACTCAATCTCAAAGACCTCCAACGCGTGAGATCCCAGCTCTCCTCTCTCCTCTCTCCTCTCTCCTCACTCTTCTCTAATCTCTCCTCTCTCTTCTCTAATGTCTCCTCTCTCCTCACCACAATAACTCTTCAACTGATTCAAGATTCAAGAGATTCAAGAATCCTTTATTGCCACATGTAACAAGTACTATGGAATGCTTACTCCCTTTTCACCAAAAATAAACGACTCTATAGAAACAAGCAACTCTAGGCACTATTAGTCATAGTACCTAGAAAGTACAGTAAAAAGTAATGTTCTAAACAGTATTCCCTTTCTCACGTTCAGTTTACATTGGCCGCTACACCCAAACCTCCACCCCTCAGAGCCATAACGTATAACTGCTGTGCGAGTGAAACCGTGCTCGCTGGGATTTCTCGGTGGACTCCAACTACATCATGTCTGTGTCTTGGCACGGGACTTCAGATGTATTAGGACGTCCGGGGAGGGATACTATACAACCGACCGGGGAACTCACTACACGTCTCTGTCGTGCCGTTTTATCAAAATGGTGGAATGAAGCTTGTGAGCCAATAAAAGCAAGGCCAATGGGTTTAGATAAAATGTGATTGAGGGTTTTGTGGTCGCAGAGTGTGTCTTTGTTATCTGTGTTCAAAAGAAGAATGTCAAGTTTTTTTTCTATTGGAGACATCCAGCACACTTTGGACATGTTAAATCCTCATGGCTGAGATCAAACTATGGATCTTTTTTGTTTGAGTGATGGGATCTTTAATCTTTTTTTCATTTTGTATTTATTCTGCTCATGGTCACGTACAACTTCGGAAAATACAAAATAAAAGAGCGATTCACAATCAAAACATATCTCTATTTGTACGTTCCATGACCGAAAAGGAGCAGGGAGAAGAAAAGTCTTATTTTGCCTGCCCCCTTACGCAAAACATAAATAAACAATAGAAAGAGACTGTCAATTACACTACAGAGTTGCTGGCCACAACTCAGAAGGCCGCTTGAACAACAAAAACATGACATTAAAATCTGTGAATAATAACACAATAGTCTTCAACACCTCAGTTATTACATTTGGCAAGAAACACAGTTGGAAACATCCATTAAGATCGTGTGTGTGTGTGTGTGTGTGTGTGTGTGTGTGTGTGTGTGTGTGTGTGTGTGTGTGTGTGTGTGTGTGTGTGTGTGTGTGTGTGTGTGTGTGTGTGTGTGTGTGTGTGTGTGTGTGTGTGTGTGTGTGTGTGTGTCCCTCACCCATGTCATCCTCATGGTAGATGATGGAATGGTGGTCCGAGGGCCCGCTGGTGTACCGATGAAGCGGCTCGATGTGGTACGTCCCGTTGGAGGTCCGCACGGAGCCCTCGAACTGACCCCGGAGCAGGGAGCCGTGGCAGGATGCATTAGGCTCACCTACATACATACACACATAGATACATACATACACACAGAAAGACAGACACACACACAGACACACACACACAGTAAGACAGAAAGACAGACAGACAGACAGTCAGATAAGACAGCTCCATTGACTCCATACAGAGGGTATAGATCAGCTCAAGCAGAACAGCCCATGAGCCAAATTCACTTTTAATCCCATTCAGATATTCTTTCAGCGTGTA
>PIJE02000003.1:1947994-2098389 GCA_002895965.2 Coryphaenoides rupestris
TGCATTCAGTATACAGTATATATACTCAGTCAGAGGTCAAGAGTTAATTCCAGTTCAGGGGAGGGATGGCCACCTCCTCAGCATCACCTGTGAACTCGCTGCGTCTTACAGTAATAGACAATACCGCCCCCTAGAGGCATCTCTAGGGGGGTTTATTTGTACAATATTGGGCTCCGACTCGAGGTTCAGCTGCATGATAGATGTTACATTGCATATGAACAGTGGAAACATCATGGTAAGCCATATTTAGATAATTTACACAGTTTCGATTTTACTGATTGTTGTTTTTCTACTAATTAATAAAAACTAATGAATAAAAAAAGTTGAAACTCAGATTCTGCCTTCGCACACCGGCCAATAGGGGGCGCCAACACATCACACCATACAACTAACAACCTCAAACTGTTTGGCAATGGCTGTCGTGTCCAATCGCTGCCAGGGGGGGGGCGCTCACTTAGTTTTGTATTTATTTTGTATTTATTTTTCATTTCTTAATTGCTAATTTAATTGACAAAGTCGTCGATATCATCTTGAGGGATCTGTTAGTATAGTGGGAGAGGCAGAGTGTTGGGTTGGGTCTGTTGGGGGTTGTTGAGGTTGAAACATAGATGGAGAAAGTGGGGGGACACCGCGTGGAAATGGACACCAGCCCCCCATTTCCTCCTGCAGCTCCCAGAGAATGAATGGGTGGAGCTGAGCAGGAAAACCACTGCAATCGGTGCACTGCAAACTCTTTGTCCACATCTACTACTGCTGCAGGAGAAATCTGTGGAATCTGTCTATCTATTAGCATAATCAATACTCAATATGACAATTGACAACACTGATCATATTGCTGTTTTTGTTACATTTGCTTTCATTTAGGTTACTTAATACCTCTCATGATGAATGTGTGTGTGTGTGTGTGTGTGCGTGCGTCCGTGAATCTGTAATTGTGTATGTATTTGCCTCTGCTGCTGATGGCAGATGACAGCTCCTCTATTAGCGTGCTAAGCGGCTCCATGTGTGTGACGGCATGCGGCCGCCTGCACTAGCACACACACACACACACACACACACACACACACACACACACACACACACACACACCGCCCTGCTCCCAGATGGCCCGCTTACACCTATAAAAACTTTATTGACTACAGGGATCAACAGGGCACAGGGACATCGTAACTATATGCCCATCATGGGACACACACACATGGACACACACACACACAGTTGGACACACACACACACACATGGATACACACACACACACAGAAACTCAGCGATCCTCTCACACATGCATGAACACAAAGCTGCGCACACCCACACCCACTCACACAAGCATGCACCCTGCCCACCCCCCCCACACACACACACATACACACACACACACACACACACACATTTAAATTACATTTACATTTTGTGCGTTTGGCACACACACACACACACACACACACACACACTGATTTGCTTGAACATCATATTACTTTGTCTGCTGAGATCATATTGATGCATGTCTTGTCTGCAGGAGAACAGACAGACTTGCAGATGTAATATATGGGCAGAGAAGGGCATTGTTCGGTGGGGGGGCATGTCACCTTCTGGGGTCTATTCAACTCAGGCAGGGTTGTGGGTGGGCTGGTGACAAGGTGGTGTCTGCTGCTGGTCAGGTATGCTGTGAGGAAGATAGATTTGCGAGATCACATTTACAGCAAGAATCCATCTTCCAAGGCTTTAAAAGTACTGGCTTGTGGCCAAACCACAGGGGTTCTGACTAACCAGCATCCAAAGAGGAGCAACAACGTATCAGCCCTTTTCCAAACTGTTTTAAAAGGATGACCTCCCTCCCTCCCTTCCCAGATGGTTCTGTGCAGCCAGCAAACCATCTGGTGCGGGAGGTTAGCAGGTCAGGGGAGGACGAGGTGAAATCCACAGTACCTTCCAAAGGTTTAAAAGCGGCGTTTAGCAGTGTAACAGAGAGGAAATGTTGGCCTCCATCACAGGAACAGTAAACGTGAAGGGCCCATGTTAGGTAGGGAGAGGATGATGGTGGACCTTGAGGTTGGTCGGTTTCATTCTGACTTCCACACAAGCATTGGGTGTGTTGTGTGGGTGACAACAGAGGGAACCTCTAATCATTTATTAAAAGTGTCCGTGTGCAGTACAGTAATATACTTATACTAGCATAAAAATTGTATCATGCGATGAAGCCATGCAGGTGGATCCATCTTTACATAAATAAGACACACATATGCCATGAGGCGGACGCTTTGATCCGTAGGTGTTTACAATACCAGCGTGAGCGCATAATATACATTATTATAGCATGCAGGTTTCATGGGCTTTTCTCAGAGGAAAATATGCTTTTGCTTGAATTTTCCAACTGGACTCGGAGAGGGCAACGAGAGCCAGAGTGTCACTTAGTTAATTCATGGGATTGGACGTATAGCCCCGCCCATACTATGTGGAAATGAACTGCTGCCCAGCCAGCCAGCCAAGCCAAGCCAAGGCCAGCCAAGGCCAGACTGGTATTCATTGCACAACATTGAGAACTTAAATATGTGGATGTAGACGGTCTCACAAGGCTACCGGCCTCAGCCAGCAGGGGAGCCAGAGCCACAGATGGTTTGATGGATGGATATGGAAAGAATAATAATACAAAAAGAAGGTTCTGGAGATGTTGAAGTGTGGTGAGGAGGATGCGGGACGAGTTGTGCGGGCGGCAGAAGGCCCTTTGGAGCTCGCCCAATGGGGAGTTAGAGTTAGCCGACAGGGAGATGACAGTGAAGGCCGGAAAATGTGAAAATGAGTATAGCTGCTGAGCATCGCTGTCTGTCTTTCCAGGGGCATTTCATAGCTTTTCTCTATTCCTTGCCTCCTCACCTCCTCACCTCCTCCAACTCCTTAAACTCCTCAAACTTCACTCAATGACCTTCAGCTGGAAGCACAACATGGACCACTTAGCTTCGGTTGCTGTGCTATGCTGGCTGCTATGCTATCGGGGTAATGGCTAAAGGCTACAACATAATGCATTCATCCTGTATGGGCGTCACGCCGTGCAGATAAACTTATCTTTGCCTGCAATGCTAGCAATGCTGCCCTTGGACACACATCCTTTCAATGTGAGTGGAACAAAAAGTAGACCAACAGGAAAGCTAGAGGCAGGACTGTTTCGACCGCGGCATTCCCTGCATTCCTATCGCCATGAATTATGGATCATTCTATTTTTAGATACTTTAAAATGGTAAATGTAAAAAAAAAAAAAAAACACCCTAAAGAACAAAACAACTCTAAAGCCAAAATGCTATTTTGCAAATCACCACACGGTCACAACACATTGCAAAGTACAGTGGAAAGAGTTGGAATCTGTTATTCCGACGCCACAAATGCACTTTCCGTCTTCACCATTCATACTTCTTCACCGATGAGGATAAATTAATGTCTGCCTCTCCCTCCCTTCCGTGGCCATCTCCCGTCTCCTTCTCCTGCCTCGCGCTGAGTGTGATTTGATGATAAGCACGGTAAACACGGCTCCCTCTCTCGTTTTAGCCATTCAAAGGCATGGCGCTGTGTTTACACACCCTCTCTGAGCGAGAGGCAAATGTCAGGCCAGATAACAGAGGGTAGGGTAGGAGGAGGACGAGGAGGCCCTTATAAAACACAGGCCTTACAGGCAGTCACAGACGTGGCTGCAAACACACACACACACACACACACACACCGAAACCCAGTGTACCCACAGGAACAGTGTTATATTGGGCACACATGCATGTATATGTTATGAATTCATATTCAGGAACCCACGTGATAGCCACAGGAAGTTGTACCGGGACATTCTGTGCATCTACACTGAGGTTCACAGAGTACACACACACACACACACACACACACACACACACTGTGTTGTTTACAATGTTCTGTAATGTTTACGATTCTCTTCCCAGGGCGAGGGAGAGACACAGGGTCCACTTCCCACAGTCCCTCTATCTTCTTTATATGTGTGTGTGTCTGTGTCTGGGTGCACGTGTGAGTGCATGTGTGTGTGTGTGTGTGTGTGTATGCAGTGTTGGGAAAGTTCACTTTCTACATGAACTAGTTCATGTAGAAACTGTACAAAGTTCAGTTCACAAATTTGAAAATGAACTAGTTCAGTTCATAGTTCAAAATTTGGAATTATGAACTATGAACTGAACTAGTTCATTTTAAAATTTGTTCACAGTTCCAAAAATGAACTAGTTCATAGTTCTTTTTTTCAATATGTTGCTGCGAGCTATTATTTTTCAAAATTATTGCCACAGCCCATATAGAACCACAGACAGCAATTATTTTATCAGTTTTAACACTGAAACTATGCGTCAGATTTCATCTTCATATCCAATTTTTAATCCTTATCCAACCAGGGTTTACATTAACATTGAGGGGACAGCATTTCCCCATTGTTGCTTTAACGCTTTGTTTTGATGACGCATGCGGCAGTGCAACACTGGTGGCTGGTGTTGCCAGATTGGGTGTTTTTTCCGCTACATATTAAGGCCTGTTTACGGTGTGTTTTAGCCGGGGTTTCGCCTGGAAGGCTCTATAGAAATCTGGCACCCTATTGAACAAAGTTAAACTGAGAGAGCGTGCGTTCACAGACACCAGAATGAACGCGTTCACAGTAACGTTCATCAGGCAGTAATACAGTACGTTCAGTTCACGTTCGCCCAAAATATGAACGAGTTCATGAACTATCATTCAATGAACGCGTTCAGGCACAACACTGTGTGTATGTGTATGCCTGTCTGTGTGTGTGTGCTTTCGTGTGTGTGTGTGTGCTTTCATGCATATGTGTGTGCTTTTGTGCATGTGTGTGCACGTGTGCCTGTTGTGTGTGCTTTCGTGTGTGTGTGAGTGCATGTCTGTGTGTGTGTATGTCGCTGTGCCTGTCTGTGTGTGTGTGTGTGTGTGGGTGCATGTGTGTGTGTGTGTGTGCTTTCGTGTGTGTGTGTGCTTGCGTGTGTGTGTGCTTTCTTATGTGTGTGTGTGTGTGTGTACGCATGCATGTGCATGTGTGTGTGTGCGTGTGCACGCGCGTGTGTGTCGGAGCCACTTTGCCATCCAGACGGCCCGTTTCCTGTGTCTGTGCCGCGGATCACCGGCTCAGCCAGATAAAGTGGTGTCTCGCTAATACACGCTCTCGCTGCGTTCAACATAATGAACGTGTGCGCTTTTTCCATGCTATCCACCACACACACTCTAAGTCATCTTTCAGCTACAATTCCCCAAGACAAAGTGTTGCTGGCTGATGTGGCAGTCTGGGTACTGAGAGTACTGAGCTGCTGTAGTCTCTGACACCGGCCACAGCCTCTCCCCGGTGGCTCTGTACTTTCCAGTGGGCCTCTATTCCGGTGCCGTTCCCCACTGAGGGTTTGGGCAGATTTTACCTTAAAAGGCCATGTGGAGCGGAGCGCTGGCTTCCTGTGGGCGGAGTTTCCTCTATCAGACTCCAGCGTCGGACGGGGGACGGGGGGGGGGGGGGGCTGGGCGTGGCCACATCCTGCCTCCCTTTTTCCCTCTTGCCACCTCCCTCTCCCTCTCTCTCTACTTCTCTCTCCCTCTCTCTCTACTTCTCTCTCCCCCCTCTATGCTTCTGTCTCTCCCACTCTCTCTCTTTACCTCTCCCCCCTCTCACACTCACTATCTTCTCTCCCCCCCCCTCCCCTCGCATTGTGTATCTTCCGCTCCCTTTTCTCCTTCTCTCTCTCTCTCTCTCTCCTCCCTTTCCCTTGTATTTTTTTCTTCTGTTCCTCCCTTTTCCAACTTTTTGCCTCGACCAGTTTCTCTCTCCATGCAGAGAAAGTCATTGTTGTAGCTCCAAAGAGATGGGAGTCGCACAAAACCAGATGTGCTTTGCATGTCTTAATCCACGTGTGTGTGTGTGCCTACGTGCTTGAGTGTGTGTGTGTGTGTGTGTGTTTCCTTGCTTTGCTTTGCTGACCTACTTACTCAACAGGGGTTAAACACAGTCACACAGGAAAACAAGGTAATGAGTGAATGCGGGGGCATCGTGGACAGAGAGGTCACCATTTTGTGCAAAGCGCTCTCCACCGACTAGAAAGAGAGGAAAGAGAGGAAAAAAAGAGAGAGAGAGAGAGGTGTAGGCAGGGGAACTGGGAAAGGGTGGAGGTGATGAAATATGGGGTGGGAGAGAGGAGACGGGGAGCAGAACGGAACAGTCGGGAAAAAAACGGGAACCTGTTGAGCAGGCAGACGTCGGTGAGAGGGCCAAACGTGGTAAAGCCGTCGATGACACTTTTAAGATGTTTCCAGCATCTCCAGCTCATAGAAGTCGCCATGGCGCCCATCTTAAGCAGCCTTTTCATATTGCTAACCGCTCACATATTCTCACCTCTCTAACGATTAACTGTTGTTCCGCTGTAAATAGTGTGGATATTCTGATTATTTCCCGTCAATTTGTGCTATTTGTATTGATCTGTTGCACATTCCACTGGGCATCAACACGTTTGCATTTCTTTGCATATCCTGTATGTGTATGTAACAAATAAACTTCTTGAATCTATTCATGGTCCCAATACAGTCAGACAACAGGCCAGTCAGTCAGTCAGTCAGTCTTGACAATGGTCAGTCCCAGGCGAAGGAGCGTGCCCTTATAAGGTGTGAGCACGGGGAAGAGGCAGTGGGCGGGGCCATACCTGCCACAGGTGCTCCGCAGGGTGTCGTCACTGGTCTAGTGTGTCTCACTCACTCACTACCAAGGTTAGGGTGCCACCGTGTTTTGTTAAGGAAAGGGCAGGTCTCTCTCTCTCTCTATTTATCTTTCTCTCTCTCTCTCTCTCTCTGTAGATTACCAGTGAGTCATCATTAGCTCATTAGTCTTTAATTCTCTCTTGCTTGTTTTGAAAGGGAAATGCTTATGTGGTCCTGGTGCATTAAAATGATTTATGATACACAGTCTTGATGTCACTGGCTGAATTTGTTGAGACAATTCCCAGGTCTGGTGTATTCATTGTAGTCGTGAGCAGGGAGCTAATTTGATCGGGAGGATGAGGAGAATGGAGGGGGGGGAGGGGGGAAGCAAAAAACCAGTTGGGCCTGGTCCCATTGTTTGAGGTCTGTTAGTGCACAGTGGCGTGGAGCTGTACACACACACACACACACACATGCACACGCACAAACACACAGATACAGTGTGGTCATCCTGGTGAGGATATAGGATGTGTGTATAATTACCTACATTAAAACACGTACACATGAAATCCTTCAGTAAATTAATATGGAAAGTGGTGAGGTGTGATGTAAAGAGGATGTGAGGCTGTGTGTGTGTGTGTAAGCGATTGTGTGTGTGTGTGTGTGTGTGGGAGGGTGTGTGTGCGCACATGTGAGTGTGTGTGTGTGTGTTTGTTTCAAGATTCAAGATTCAATAATTTTAATAGTCACATACAGGATATGCAGTGAAATGAAAAAATTGTTTGTGTGTGTTTGTGCATGCGTACGTGTGTGTGTGTGTGTGTGTGTGTGGAGGGGTGGGCCTTTGCGAATGTGTGTGTGTTTGTGTGTAGGTGTAGCTGCCCATTGTTGTTGACGAGAGGCATGATGTCATGTTCTTGCCCAGGATCTGCGTAGGAAGCTACAGCATGTGAGTCGGTCCTCGCTGGCACACAGCAACACAGACTTGTGTGTGACCGGGAGGGGCGGGGGGGGGCTGGATGACATCATCGCAACCAGCACAGGAGCCAATCATCACGAAGGAAACATTTACTGCATGGTCAGGCAACGGGCTAAAGAGAGAAAGAGAGAGAGAGAGACACAGCGAGTGCGTGTGTGTCTGTGGATGTGATGACGTCAGAAGGTCCAGGTGGATACGTGTTGTCTCCTGACTGAGGTGACTCACAAGGTAAATTGTTGCTTTGGGTTTGGGTTTTATACACACACGCACGCACGCACGCACACGCACACATACACATACACATACACACACAGACACACACACACTCTTTCTCTCTTCCTCGCACATGCACCTGCTCTCTGTGTCTATCTTCTCTCTCCTCACACACATATACATACACACACAGGAGAATTTCCACACACACACACATACACACACACACACACACATGCACAGACAAACACACACAGTATCTGACCAATGCTTCACTCTAATTTTAGATACAATACTGCATATTTACATTACATTTTCCACAGGAATGACTTCATCATCTCCTCTCCGGCTGTTCCAACAGGAATGTATACATAGGCAGCTATTCTCCATCATAAATCACAAACACATAACTCCACACACCAGCAAATCAAAGCGATTTGAAGGAGGGGGGCGGGGGGTAAGAAATATCTCATGTTTCTGTGCTCTGCAACATTTCTGTGGCCGGGGGACAGTGAGAGACAGCATACTTCGGGAACATGGCGAGAGGAAATGAAAAGCAGTAAATTATAGTGTTGTGAATTACCAAGTGAAAGGCTGGGTGGAGTGGACCCTCGGCTGGTTGGATCCATGTGTGCAGCCGGTGGGTCTGCTCCTGTGGGCAGAATACCAGGCCCGGATACACAAGGGATCTGGAGTCATGGCAGTATAGGATGTTGAGGGGAGGAGGAGAGGAGGAGAGGAGGAAAGAGGAGAGGAGAGAGGAGAGAGGAGAGAGGAGATGGGAGAGAGGAGATGGGAGAGAGGAGACAGGAGAGGAGAGGAGAGGAGAGGAGAAAGAGGAGAGAGGAGAGACGATGCAGAAGAGAGGAGAAAGGAGAAGACAGGAGAGGAGAGAGGAGAGAGGAGAGGAGAGGGCCAGTTGAAGATGAAGACACCAGGGCTCCACTTTTGCACATCTTTTAGTAAATGTAAATCCTGGTCTTTCTATGTATATTAGGAGTATTAACATGTGTGTGTGTGTGTGTTTGGTGACTGGCTGGCTTAATTGGCCTCACCTGACCCAGTTAGAGTCTGGGGTGGGTGGGGCTGCACACCTGTGGTGCATTGGCTAATCAGTGCACCACAGGTTAAGTCAGCCACCAGCACACACACTCAGGAGAGTGCTAGCATGCTAGCATAAACCATCTGCTCTGTCATGTCATTCTCATGCTTTTACAATAAACCAGACTTTTCACCACAAACCTGCCTGTGTCCTTGGAGGAGCCCCGAACAAAGCCACGTAATGTGGCTTTGTGGCAAGGAGGATTGCTACATAATCCTGGCAGTAACTCTTCTGAAGTAAGCAGGTAGGACTGAAAAGGATTAGGTTTGTTAGAATAGAATAGAATATAACTTTATTTATCCCGAAGGAAATTCTACAGTACAATAAAACAATATAACAATATGGAAACAACAGAATGATAAAAATAAACTTTTTTAAAGATTTACAAATTTACAGTTCCAATATACAAATATGTAGGCAAGGTAAGATATTCCGACGGCGAAAACAATTTGGCATGATTAAAGTGAAATATTATTGGACACGACATTAAGAATATTGCACATGATGATGAGAGGAGATGAGAGGTAGTGTTATAGATAATATTTATAGACAGCATGATAATAATAATAATAATATATCACATGATAGAGTATTGCACATGATGTTGGACAGTAATAATATTGCACGTAAAAACTGGGGAAGATGATGATGAGAGGTACTATTGCACATTATATTGCTGTGTTCATTGTCTTGTAGGGGGGAGTTATAGGGAGGAGTTATAGAGTTTGATGGCCACAGGCAGAAAGGACCTCCTGTGGCATTCTGTGGTGCACCTCGGTAATCTCAGTCTACGGCTGAAGGTGCTCTGGTGTGACACCAGTGTGGTGTGAAGGGGATGGGAGGCGTTGTCCATAATACTGAGTAGTTTACTCAGCATCCTCCTCTCTGAGACCTCTACCAAAGACTCCAATTTCACTCCCAGGACAGAACCCGCTTTCCTGATGAGCTTATTGAGTCTGTTGGCGTCGGCTGCCTTCAACCTGCTGCCCCAGCACACAACAGCGTGGCCACCACAGAGTGATAGAACATCTGCAGCATGGTTTTGCAGACGTTGAAAGATCTGAGTCTCCGTAGGAAATACAGGCGACTCTGACCTTTCTTATACAGGGCATCTGTATTTTTAGTACAGTCCATTTTATTCTCTATGTGAACACCCAGGTACATATATTCCTCGACAATGTCCACCTCGGTCCCCCTGATACTGATCGGTTTCGGGTGAGTCGGTTGCTTCCTGAAATCCACCACCAACTCCTTCGTCTTAGAGATGTTGAGTTGCAGGTGATTTACTCCACACCACTCCACGAAACTGTCCACCACACTCCTGTACTCGGACACCTGCCCCTTTCTGATACAGCCCACAATGGCAGAGTCATCCGAAAACTTCTGCAGGTGGCAGGACTGTGAGCTGTATCTGAAGTCTGGGGTGTAGAGTGTGAACAGGAAGGGAGACAGGACTGTCCCCTGAGGTGCTCCCGTGTTGCTCACTATAGTGTCCGACATGTTGCTCTGCAGCCTCACATACTGTGGCCGACCTTTGAGGTAGTTAGTAATCCAGGCCACTAGTGGAGCGTCCACTTGCATGTCCAGTAGCTTAGTCCCAAGCAGGGCAGGCTTTATGGTCTTTTTTTTGTTTGACGTTGGGTCCAGTTATCATTATATGGAAGGTTTACACACTTCCTTCAAGGCTGCGGTTCACCTAAGAAAGAAAGGTTGAACTTCATATCATGCTTTCTCTTGGGCACATTGTCCCCAACAGGAGACATGCGTAACAAAACCATTGGGTCAGTGTTAGCAATATAGCTAATTTACATCAGCACTCCCTGGGGCAGGGAGATATTCAAAACCGTACAATACAAACAATTAAAAACGATACAATTAGCACAGTTCGCAAACAGTCCATCATATGTAAAAATCGTCAAATCAATGTGAAATCACACAAAATATACACATCGTCTCCATGTTGGTTCCATACAAAGGCAATATCAGTGATCACATGGTTGCTTTGCCTTGTGCCAAGTTTTAAGTCTTTAAGTTTTCTATTTCTATTCAACTTGTACATCCAAACCCTATCATAAAAGATTGCAGACATCATAAACACGGCTGAACAAGGCCGTTCTATTGTGCATTTCATAAGTATCAGGAGCATCATAAATATCCTAATCCCAAAGAAGCCATAACTAGAAAATTTAGTCAAACAAACTCACTGTTCAGTTAGAACTGGACATGGATATGACTGGTGGCTTGCACACACACAAAGACACACACATGCACGCACACACACACACACACACACACATGCATGCACATTAATGCACACACACACACACACACACACCATTCCTTATTCGACTTCTTTTTCTCATAAAATGTAATAGGTCTCTAGAGAGGATCGGATACAGAGCTCCAGTAAAAAGCAAGTTTTACATTACATCCACATAGACCGGACACATAATAACAGAAAATAACAGATACAAGTTGTGTTTGAGGCGGACAGCACCCACAGGGAGAGAGGGAGAGAGAGAGAGAGAGAGTGAGCAACATTCCACCCTGCATTCCTCTGTCATAAAGTCCGTCAATTCATCCCTCCAAAAGACATTGCACTGTCATGTAATCTAATCCATGGCTTCAATAGCTTCAACACACACATCCCACAAGAAGGTATGTAGTTTCTTCTGTAGGTACGAATCAGGTACTGCCAACTACAGGTGTCCATTCAGTCAATGGTTCTCAACCTGACTCACCTCAGGACCCACATATATCATGAATCTTTCAGTCACAACCCAACAATAAACGTCTTATTTACCAATATTGCAGTGATCAACAATGCCTTCATGTACTGTTACTGTAAAAGCGCTGACGCTCAAACAAAAAGCTGCAACAATTTGGGGCTAAACTCCAGTAAGCCAATGAAACGTGAATTAGCATTGAAACATTAGTTTAGTATTCATGGTAATCTTCATAAAGAGGAAGGTTTGGCATTGACACGACCCCCCAGTTGAGAATCACTGCATTACATCACAGCGTGTTGCTGTGTGTGTTGGGGACTGCATGTGAGTTGGAGTCGGACTGAATCTCCTGAATTTTACTACATTGATCTCACCAGGCTGTTACCTACCATGATGTCCATGGCAGATATATTGTGGTTAACCAGCAGCTATTTAAGAAATGTCACATAGTTTAGGGTTGGTTGGTCTGGCAGGGGGGCGGGAGGGGTCAGCTGCCAACAACCAAACCCTGGAGACATGGTAGAGTTCTCATGGACGGGCAGTGTGTGTTTGTGTGTGTGTGTGTGTTGTTGATGAGTGTGCACATCTGTGTGTGATTGCAAGCATGTTTGTGCTCTTTTATATGTCTGTGTATGTTGGTTGGTTCTTGTACAAAACTGATTAATGTATGCATGTGTCTGTGTGTGTGTTTGCATGCACATGTGTGTGTCTGTGTTTCCATGTGTCCATGCGTGCAGACACACACACACACACACACACCCTTTCTCCCACAAACACACACACACACGTGTATGGTCCTCCCGTTGCGTATCCGTCCTATCTCTCCGCATGGCGGATGTGGACACGGCTCCTCTTTGTTACGGTCAGCCGTCTAGTTCCAGCCTTCACTCAGCGGGCTGGAATATCAGCCGCTCCCCGCTCCCGCCTCAGGTTTCACCACTAACTCCTGATCAACACTCCCCCGGGCCGCTGTGTCAGATGTGGACGGAGAATTAGCCGCGGCTTGGGGGAGAATTCAGCCATCAACCACTGTCAAAATGTCAGTTTGTTAGTCTTTATTGGTGTGCGTGTTAATAATGTCAATGTGTTGCTGGGGTCACGACCTCGGTAGGCCCCACTGTAATAATGTTGTCGATGTGTTGTTGGGGTCACGACCTCGGTAGGCCCCACTGTAATAATGTTGTCGATGTGTTGTTGGGGTCACGACGTCGGTAGGCCCCACTGTAATAATGTTGTCGATGTGTTGTTGGGGTCACGACCTCGGTAGGCCCCACTGTAATAATGTTGTCAATGTGTTGTTGGGGTCACTTTTGCTTCCCCTCTCCAGCCTGGTAATGCTCGACTGAAGCCCTGCCTGAAAGAATGGGCTTTATACTTTATACTTTATACTTATACGAATTCACCTCCTTTCTCAGGCTCTTTCTCTCTCACTCTCTCTCTCTCCCTCTGTTTCCCTCTCTCTCTCTCTCTCTCTCTCTCTCTCTCTCTCTCTCCTCTTTCTTCCTTTACTTCAAAGATGTCTTCTCTTCCTCTAAATAGGTCTATTTTGTCTCCCGTCAGGCTTCATAGCTTTATCTTTGCCTCTCTCTGGCATTCTCGCTGTCTCACAATCGCCCTGATTTGCATTTAGCTCCCTTATCATCTCCCTCTCTCTTTCTCTCTCTCTAGCTGCTCTCCACAAACACACACACACACACACAGACACTGACTCAGGGACTCAACTCACACATACACAAAGTTAGACGTGAGTGCTGGTGTGAGTGTCAACAGAGCTCTTATCCACTGCAAACAGGGCAGTGAGAGGGAAGCAAGGGCTTGACTATGGAGACACGGCAGCGCCAAATAAGGACAACATCCCTGGCCGGAGAGCCGGTGGAGACCAACAGCACCGCAGCAGCCAAAGCAGTCCTCAGAAAGGCCATCGATGAGTGCCTTGATATGGTCAAGTGTGCCTTGTGTGTGTGTCGTGTGTGTGTGTTTATGGGTGTGTGAGTGAGGGAGAGCGCGTGCGTGTTTGTTTGATCGTGCAGACTGGATGGAATAGGAGAGAGAGCGATGGAGAGAGGGAGGAGATGAGGGAGAAGGGGGAGAGGGAGGAGAGGGGGAGAGGGAGGAGAGGAGAGGAGGGGGGGGGGAGAGGGGAGAGGGAGGAGAGGGAGGTATCACTGGAGACTAGAGGCAGGTTCTGTTGCTGTTTAAATCACACACAGCAGCTCCTAGGTTCAGTGGCTGTATCCCTCTGCCGGCCCTGCCTCCCTCCCGTCTCCTCTCCTCTACTTGTGTGGCTCTCTCTCTCTCTCTCTCTCTCTCTCTTTAACTCTCTTTCACTTTCCCCACCCTTTTGGATTCAGGGTTTTTTTCTCTCACCACTCACTCTTTGCTCACCGCTTCGAGAAACAGAACCAGAGTCAATCCAGAGCTCCAGAGATTCTCTTATTCCATACACACCGCCGAGGAGAAACAGGAGAAACTCAACACAGCCAACATGGAGGCTATCAAGAAGAAGATGCAGATGCTGAAGCTGGACAAGGAGAACGCCATCGACCGGGCGGAGCAGGCGGAGACGGACAAGAAGGCGGCCGAGGACAAATGCAAACAGGTGGGAGAGAGAGAGAGAGAGAGAGAGAGAGAGACAGAGACAGAGACAGAGACAGAAGGAGATAGAAACTCAGTGTGTAAGGTGATGGATGAAGATGGGATTGGCGGTTAGAGAGATGGAAAGGACTCATCATTGGTTGTTGTAGGTTCTTGTTCTAGATCTTGATCTCAGATTGTGTACGATAAACAAGACGATAATTGACAAGTTATGTACGTAAATAATACGAATGATTCTTAAATAAAGAATGAAGAGTAATAGTTATGACGAAGTTTCTTATAAGAGTGAGGTACTAAGTGATGGATAGCTGCTGTCAAATGCACAAAAACATCACCTGTGATGGAGAACCACATTTGCCTGTAATCTGTGTCAACCTAATGGCATAGAGAGTGACATAGGCCTAGTGTTCTTCTATAATGCATTTGTTTGCATTCATTCACCACCAGTTAAGCTAATCATAACAGTGATACCATACCAAACATAGGCCTACATCCATGGAAATGACTTGTATATTTGCTTACTGACAAACCTGACTGTTAGCCAATATAGGAACCAAGTTTAGAAGTGAAACATCTGGAGGATTCATGTGTCCAAACAGCTAGAATTCCAGATGTTTAAAAAAAATGATTCACCTCTTGGAATATGTACACAGCAGCTGCCCTTGCTATGTGTTGGCACACTTAGGCCTGCATCATGTAGATGAGAGAAGCAAGTCCCCTGAGCACACAGCGAGCCGTGCTGGGGAGTGTCCAAGCTGGGCTTAAAAGGCGGTGCTGCGATGGTGAACACTCAGAATACCAGAACAGAAAAACGTGCTAAAAAACATCCATCCATCCATCCAGCCACCATTATGGAAAACATGTTTTTTTAAATGTTACGGAAAAAAAGATAGAAAGAAAGATTAAAATGGAAGAAGAAAAGAAGGTAGCAAACAAACACAGAAGAAATGAAAGAAAACTAAAATTAAAGAATGAAAGAAAGAAATGAATAAAGAATGACCCACAACAATACACATAAATACTTACTGAAGATGTTGGATGTAAGACAAAGCAAGGGAGTGTTGTTGACATTAAGGCTGAGTGCACCATCATTCTGATTGGATCAAATTTTTCTCATATCTTATATCATCACACCCCACCCAAGGCACTGATTGGCCGGTCCAGGTGATGATCCGCCCAGGATTAGCTGAGAGACACCAGAGAGGTTCCGTCCACTTAGGGGAACTAATATACTAGACATTCTTCTACAGTGACTCTGTTTAGGTTTGGCTAGCCTGCTGCCAGCAGGGATACAGAGGTCAACTCCCTGAGCACTGAGGGCTTCATTAGCACAAGTGGACAAATGAACACAACACACACGCAGACACACTCATCAGAGTCAACTCAATGCATAAGCAGAGCCCCGGCGCCTGTGTGTTCCCAGTGATAGCCCAAAGTATTTTTAGGAAATAGATAGGCTGTGTGAAATACCCTGCAGGACTATCACCTCTGACTGGCTCAGAGAGGAACGCTGATTAGCAGAGCCACTTAACCCCCCCTGTGTGTGTGTGTGTGTGTGTGTGTGTGTGTGTGTATGTGTGTGTGTGTGTGCGTGTGTGTGTGTGTGTGCAGTGAGAGGAGTGTTTAGTCTGTGCATACCAGGGCTAATGTTATTTGGGTCCAGAAATAAACCATTACTTCTGACAACTCAAACAACTGGCAAGGCTCCCCGAAAATGTGGCTTGAATGCAATATGACGCAGATGCAGATGATGCATTAAAACAATCATATTTAGCGCCTTACTATAGGCTATATACTGTATGTTATGATGTTTGTTATGTTATTACGTTTAGTCATAATTGAGACTTGCTTCATGCATCACAAATATATAAGCTATGAAAACAACGTCAGAATATCATTTTTTAATAATGCACATGCTCTCAACAAAGCGCATGGTTGGAATTAAATTTTACACTTCCATCCATCCATTTGCGTCCGCTTATCCGGGGCCGGGTCGCGGTGGCAGCCGGCTAAGCAGGGCACCCCAGGCTTCCTTCTCCCCAGCCACGCTCTCTAGGTCCTCCTGGGGGATCCCGAGGCGTTCCCAGGCCAGACGAGATATATAATCTCTCCAGCGGGTTCTGGGTCTGCCCCGGGGTCTCCTCCCAGTTGGACGTGCCCGGAAAACCTCCAAAGGGAGGCGCCCGGGGGGCATCCTAATCAGATGCCTGAACCACCTCAGCTGACTCCTTTCGATGCGGAGGAGCAGCGGCTCTACTCCGAGCTCCCTCCGGATGTCTGAGCTCCTCACCCTATCTCTAAGGCTGAGCCCAGCCACCCTGTGGAGGAAACTCATTTCGGCCGCTTGTATCCGCAATCTCATTCTTTCGGTCACTACCCAAAGCTCGTGACCATAGGTGAGGGTTGGAACGTAGATGGACCTGTAAATCGAAAGCTTCGCCTTCCGGCTCAGCTCCCTCTTCACCACAACGGACCGGTACAGCGCCCGCATCACTGCAGACGCTGCACCAATCCATCTGTCCATCTCCCGCTCCATTTTGCCCTCACTCGTGAACAAGACCCCGAGATACTTGAACTCCTTCGCTTGAGGCAGCAACTCACTCCCAACCCGAAGGGAACACTCCACCATTTTCCGGCAGAGAACCATGGCCTCAGACTTGGAGGTGCTGACTCTCATCCCGGCCGCTTCACACTCAGCTGCAAACCGCCCCAGTGCATGCTGGAGGTCACGGTCTGATGTAGCCAACAGAACCACATCATCTGCAAAGAGCAGAGATGCAATTCTGAGGTCCCCAAACCGGACACTCTCCTCACCTCGGCTGCGCCTTGAGATTCTGTCCATGAAGATCACAAACAGAACCGGTGACAAGGGACAACCTTGGTGGAGTCCAACACCCACTGAGAACGTGCTTGACTTTGTGCCGAGAATACGGACACAGCTTGCACTTTGTTCGTACAGGGACCGAATGGCACGTACCAACGGCCCCGGTACCCCATACTCCCGTAGTACCCCCCACATGATTCCCCGGGGGACACGGTCATAGGCCTTCTCCAAGTCCACAAAGCACATGTAAATGGATGGGCAAACTCCCATGCCCCCCCCAACAACCCTGCGAGGGTAAAGAGCTGGTCCACTGTTCCACGGCCAGGACGAAATCCGCATTGTTCCTCCTGAAGCTGAGGTTTTACAATCGGCCGAAGCCTCCTCTCCAGCACCCTGGAATAAACTTTCCCGGGGAGGCTGAGCAGTGCGATACCCCGATAGTTGGAGCACACCCTCCGGTCCCCTTTTTTGAAAATGGGGACCACCACCCCGGTCTGCCATTCCACAGGTACTGTCCCCGACCTCCACGCTACATTGACTAGGCGTGTCAGCCACGACAGCCCGACAATGTCCAGAGCCTTCAGCATCTCAGGGCGAATCTCATCCACACCTGGCGCCTTGCCACTGAAGAGCTTTTTGACTACTTCAGTGACCTCTACCAAGGATATGGGTGAGATTTCCCCCGAGTCTTCAGACTCTGCCTCTTCCACAGAGGACGTACTGGTCGGATTCAGGAGCTCCTCAAAGTGTTCTTTCCACTGCCCGACAATATCCTGGGTCAGCAGTTCTCCTCCCCGACTGAGCACAGCCTGAGCCAAGCCCTGCTTTCACTTCCTGAGTCGCCGGACAGTTTGCCAGAACTGAAAGTCCTGCTCCATGGCCTCCCCGAACTCCTCCCACACCCGGGTTTTTGCTTCAGCAACCGCTGAAGCTGCGGTCCTTTTGGCCTCCCGGTACCTGTCTGCTGTTTCAGGAGACCCCTGGGCCAACCAGGCCCGAAAGGCCTCCTTTTTCAGCCTGACGGCTTCCTTCACCGCTGGTGTCCACCAACGGGTTGTTGGGTTGCCGCCACGACAGGCACCGACAGCCTTTTGACAGCTCCGAGCTGCAGCCTCTACAATGGAGGCTCTGAACATGGCCCACTCAGGTTCCATGTCCCCAACCTCCCCCGGGATGCACGAGAAGTTCTTCCAGAGGTGGGAGTTAAAGACCCTACAGACAGGGGCTTCCACCAGACGTTCCCAGTTCACCCTCACGACACGTTTGGGTTTACCAGGTCTGTCTGGCAGCCTCCCGCGCCATCTGATCCAACTCACCACCAGGTGGTGATCAGTTGACAGCTCTGCTCCTCTCTTCACCCAAGTGTCCAAAACATGCGGCCACAGATCTGCTGATACGATTACAAAGTCGATCAGCGACCTTTGGCCTAAGGTGGTCCGGTACCAGGTACACTTGTGGACCACCTAATTTGTTCGAAATGTTACACTTAATATATTCATTTTACTTTGACTTCTATGGTACTTAGTGTTTAAGTTCTCCAGGTCAGTAATTGTGTGGTCACTATTCACATATGATAGCTATTATGGGAAATATTATTGATAGGAAGCCAGACTATACCATTATAGTAATTACACACTCAGTACGGAAAGACCAATTAACCTAAACTACAGGAGGAAATTCATTCATGGGTGAACTGCACTGAAACGGATATCGTGTTAGAGAAACTTCTTAATAGTAGGAAAATCATCGCCCCGATTACTCTGCCATGTGGACACGGGCAAACACAACTACTTCAAGCTAAGGAACGTAATATGAACAAAATACAGCAAGTATAGCAGAGTAGTATACAGAAAAGAGTATACAATACAATGTATGGCTGAAAAATTTAGCAAAATATTATTACCAAATATCCAAATCGCTGGAGCTGCAATATTTTAATAAAGGCCCTGGTCCCCCTAGTCTGTACATTTTGTACCATATGGTTCATCCATATGGTGTAGACCAGGGGTGTCATGAGGGCCGTAACAGACCCAATGCCCCTTAGCGGGGGCCGGGCTAACAAAACACCACGAAAATGCATATGAACGTCTTTCAACTTATGCGTTTTAGTCATTATTTGTAGGGGCTACAGCCATTTCTTTGTGATTATGGATCTAGTGTAGCCTGGAAATCCAGACCCACATCTAGAAAGCTGTAGGGTCTGGTAATGAGTAATGAAATGGCCCAACTCGAGGGGCGGCACCAAGCATGCATTTGAAAATATCACTGCACGCAATTGGATAACACTACGACCAATCAGAATACACAGGGTGACGTATCCAGAGCGACGGAAACAAGTTTGTTTTGGAGAATAGTTTGACAGAGAGACGTAAATGTAGCCTAATGGAAATGGAGCCACTAAACGACTTTTGCCATTTTTGCAAGCAGAATATGAGAATAGTTGGTTTGTACAGATACTCAAGTTTAACTCTTTTATTGTAGCGGCCAAAGCTGTTTCAAACAACTGGTGTTCATCCGTAGCCATCTTGCAATGTTTACTGACTGATTCCGGACTGATTCTGTCGCAGCGCTGACGTTTAGCTGATCTGTTTAGCCCGCTTCTGGCCCGCCTATATCAGATACACCGATGTGATTGGTTTAGGTTGGATCAACAGGAATTGCTAATGAGCATGTTACTGATTACCAGAGTGACTCGCCGAGCAAATTCAAATTGTGCTCTCGCGAGAACTCTGGATTTCCAGGGTAGATCTAGTGAGGAAATCAATCAAAAAGAAGAAATCAATCAATTTTATCAAATTGCCTGCCGGGCCGGATTGGATCAGCTAGCGGGCTGCATCTGGCCCCCGGGCCACATGTTTGACACCCCTGGTGTAGACAGTAAAGTAGACTCAAATGGAATAGAATGGGCTGGGCTGAGAGGCACAGAACAGAATACTATAGATCAGTGCAGCGTAGAATCAAATATAACAAATAAAGTAAATATAACAGTGTGAGCCACGTTAACTGGGAGTCCTGTACCCCAGATGGAGGAGGAGCTGATGGATCTGCAGAAGAAGATGAAGCAGACGGAGGACGAACTGGACAAGTATTCAGAGGGCCTGAAAGACGCCCAGGAGAAACTGGAGCTGTCCGAGAAGAAGGCTACGGATGTGAGTCAACGATTGGTCTCTCTCTCTCTGTCTCACACACACACACACATGTGCACACAGACGCACACCCACATACACACATACAGACGCACACACACACACACGGCTGACTCACACACACACACACACACATGCACAAACTCTGATATACTTAAGTGGATTCGCTTATTCATTCCATAGAGACCAACCAGTTCCATCCTTCACAGTAGTTCACACACACAGACTCACATCAACACTCTGTGGCTGTAATACGCACTGTTGGCCCGTCTGTCCACGGCTGACTGCCTCGGTGCTCGCAGCCACCGTGAACTGCCTTTGATCACGGCTGGTCTGGACTCCATCAGAGATCGCTGGATTCCTGTGCAGCCAGTCCTGACAGATGACACGTGAATAAACTGTCTGTGGACACACATGCATAATCATGCACGCACACACACAGACACACATACAGTAAAGTTAATTCCGAGTGCTGAGAGAGAGAGGAGTATGCAAATGAACACAAATACTGACATTGACATGTTCACAGGAAGCTCTCATTCCTCAGCAGGTGTGGTCCGCACAAACACAGCCTTGCGGCTAAGCTAACTGACAGGTATGTTCTAGATATGTGGCCGCAAGTTGTCACGATCATCATCATCATCCTCATCATCATCGTGGTTCTATTGTATTATTTTACATATGAAATCAGCATCTACCCAAAAGAATACCAGTGGCAATCTTTTTTATTGAGCTTTTAGGAGTTGTGTTTTGAGCTTTTCAGAGTTAACTTAAGACCTCCGGTAGTTGTTCACTCTTTGACTAATGTTATTCCTTGCGTCTCATCGTAAACTCTGCCACAGCGCTATAAATTAATCCAAGATCTGCAATTTGATGATTTATTGTTATTCATGCGATGCGGCATAACTGTGTTGGTTAAAGTATCATTGAAGTAGTAAATTTCGTAAAATAGCTCTGTGGCTTATCAGACGAATCGTGGGACGGACTATAATATACCAGCGAGCTAGACTGGAGACGACTCTCGAAACCACAGCACTGTGTCTCTGTCAATGGTTTCTGAGAGAGCGAGAGAGAGAGGGTAGAGAGAGATGAGAGGGGACGAGAGAGCAAGAGAGGGAGAGAGTGTGAGAGAAAGTGAGTGAGTGAGAGAGAAAGAGTAATAGGAGAGAGACAGAGAGCTAGAGAGAGGAGACAGAGCAGTTTGGGGGTTTGGTGATGGGTTGCAGACCCAGTCTCTTGAGACTATCTTCTCGATTGTTGGAGTCGTTACAGAGAGGATTTCCCTCCCCGGGAAGCGCAGCGTCAAGAAAGGAAGGCTGAGAGAGAGAGAGAGAGAGAGAGAGAGGAGCAGACTGAGGCAAAGTGTTTACATAAACCACCAGACCACCTCACCCTCTCCCATCCCACCCCCCCAAAAAAGTAGGGCCCATTCCATGAAAACTGGGGCACTGACTGAACCATAACGCTGCTAAAAAATGCTACTGGAAATTGTGGTTTTTCTTTCTTTCAGCTCGATTGGTTGATCAACTTTCCCCCGCAGGCAGCCGAGCGTGGAAAAAACGTCCTTTTAATTTTCTTCCCTCCGAGTTTAAAAACGAATCTAAATAATCCAATCTAAAATAAACCTTTTTACCCCTGGAAATGCCCAGCGAGGAGGAATGCCGACTGAGTAGTATACCTACCCTCGCCTCCTCGCAGAGACTCGCCTCTGCTTACTATGCCTGCCTGCTACCGCACGTCACTTATTAGAGACAGCAGTTGGGTTATTACACATGTGAATTCACACACAGTCGCCGTGGTTACCAGACAGTAAGCCTAGTGGGGGTTAAGACAAGCAGACACACAATAACTGAGTCACAAACAATACATGGGACCTGATCCCAGATGGAATGTATTGGTTTCAGAAGAAGAATATGTGTGTGTGTGTGATTGTGATATGTGTATGAGTGTGTGGATGCATCTGTGTGTGGGTGAGTCTGTGTGTGTGTGTGTCTGTGTGCGTGAGTGTGTGGGTGCATCTGTGTGTGTGAGAGTATGTGTCTGTCTGTGTGCGTGAGTGTGTGGATGCATCTGTGTGTGTATGAGAGAGTGTGTGTGTGTGTTTGTGTGAGCGTATTTGTGTGATTGTGTGTGTCTGTGGCTGCATGTGTGTGATTGTGTATGTGGTTGTGTGTGTGTGTGCATGTGTATTTACGGTATGTGTGTGATTGTGTATGTGGTTGTGTGTGTGTGTGCATGTGTATTTACGGTATGTGTGTGTGTGTGTATGCATTTGTGTGTGCATGTGTGTGTGTGTGTATGCATGTGCATATGTGTGTGTATGCCTGTGTGTGCATTTGTGTGTTTATACGTGTATGAGCATATACACGTGTGTATGTTTATGCATGTGTGTGTGTGTGTGTGTGTGTGTGTGTGTGTGTGTGTGTGTGTGTGTGTGTGGAAGCTGGGTATGATGGCCAGGTGGATGGTCTATACGTATATTACCCTTGATTGCTGTGCTGGTCGTGATCAGGGCACACACACACACACACACACACAGGACAACAGCACACAATTGTTTTAAAGGCAGCACCAGCGTTCGGGCAGCAGGGAGAGTGTTAGGGGAGAGCTCGCAGGCAGGGGATCTGGTATGTGTGGAATGCAGCCGCGAAGGCAAACAGAAAGCCTCTCACTCCTCCTGTGTCTAATGAAATCAATGCTTCCAGAGCGTCCGGTCTGCACACCACAGGCCAAACCAACCAACCCTCAAGCAGAGATCCTAATGTCGCGGACGGGAGGGTTTTTTATCCCAGATAGAGCGGCCGTTTTAACACCACAAGGAAGGGGGAAATGTGAATGTGATCGCACGGCTATTGTTCTCATTCATGTGGATGGAAATGGGAAAGTACAGTACAGTACAGAGTATAGACACACTCCAGGCCAGCCAGCTCACACAATGACCCTGAGTGAAGTAGACTGTAATGGTACATTTAATGCTATCATGCATGTTCTCCTAAAAAGTGAGGATAGCTCACACACGGATTGCATGCAGACATGGATGCATGCACACACACACGCACTAACACCTTGATCGGACACACACGTGAATCTTTGCAGAAACCAGATCAAAAAGTGGCTCTATGCCACCTGATGCATTTCACTGTGATGCCAAAGTGACGCTGTGTTGACCATGAGGTATGTAGGCCTACCTGTATAGTTAATGAAGGCATTTTTATCTCTCACACACACAGAGAGAGAGAGAGAGAGAGAGAGAGAGAGAGAGAGAGAGAGAGAGAGAGAGAGAGAGAGAGAGAGACACACACACACACACGAAGACGCCCCGCCCACATCCAGAGCCGTGACTTCATCCTCCTCCACATCGCGCTTGGATGACTCGGAGTCTGAGTGCTCTGACTCCCCGGGAACACCGCCGTGCCATAGACGCAATAGGTTCCCCGCATCACCATCCAGGCTCATTATTAACTTATACAACAAGGGACATACAGCACAATCCTCATTTTTCCCATGAGACCACATTCGTTGGAGCCAAACAATTCGGAAAAGTGGACATTGTTTGACATATTTGATTGATTTACTTGATCACTTATTTGCCACTTCGTTTTCATTCCGAGGAAAGCACTTTTTTTTGGTCGCGGTCGTTATCGTTTTATGTCGTCGTACATTGGGAATTAACCAAAGTAAAGCAGTAAAGCACTACAGAGACAAGATTTTGGGCACAACTCCTACGACTTTTTACGTCGGTTTTTTTTGTAGTCATAGTTACTTTAGTACCGAATAGCTTTTTTAAAATAGATATAATGGCAGGTCCGAACTCTCTGGACGCCGTGAAGAGGAAGATCCAGTCCTTGCAGCAGCAGGCGGACGACGCGGAGGACCGAGCGCAGGTCCTGCAGCGGGAGCTGGACGGAGAGCGGGAACTGCGGGAGAAAGTGAGGAACACAAAATAATGTTTTTACTGGTCGTTTGTGTCATTTTGACACACTCTCGCTCTGTCTGGCTTTAATTGGGTAACTACACTCACCGGTTGAATAAAGTGTCGATATTGCGTTACGGAACTAGGCCGTGTTTTATTCATTATTCACCGCTAGTGTCTGGACCTACAAGGCGTTGGTCTCCCCGTTGGTTTCCACCGATGGCCCTGGCGAGAGCAGTGCGCATGCGCAGTCGCCCTGAAGAGAGGGCCACTCTACTGTGGCCCCTCAGTGCACCAAGAGGTCCACTTTGTTACTTAACTTGTTTAGTGCACTATGAGTTCAACTATTGAGTACTTTCCATCATTTATTATTAACCACCACATTGTAAGTTCCTCCCATGCTTATAAGTCTAGAGGCAAACCCTGTGGAAACAACAGAGCTTAACATAACTACATTTTAATTATAGGTAAGCAAAATGCCATATAGTCTAGGCTAGGGCCTATGTCTATACCCTTGCAGCAGGGCCTAATTAGGCAAGGTACTATTTAACCGATCCTATCATCTCTGTCGAGACAGCTCCCAATATATTTACATTGAACTTATGAAAATTATGGAGATTGGATGGAAATTCTCAACGGGGGCCTGCACTGTAACAGTGTGCGCTTGTTTCACACTGCTTTATGGCACAATGCGCCGTACAATTGGCAGAAGACGTATGATTAATGACAGAATTAGCCACAGTAGTGAAAGGAGAGGTGGTTCTACAGCTGGAATGACGAGAGACGATGGAGGGAGCCACCATTTTCAAGTCATTCATATACTATATGATATGACCAATAGCAGACTTAGAATATGTTTATTTTAGTTAGTATTATTCTGGTGATTTGCTTGAGTTCAGAGAATTATCTAGCAATGTGTATCCTAATTGTTTTGTGCTTTTACTCGATTTCATCTGATTAACAGTGACAGTATTGGCAGGAACAGTATAAGTGCTTAAGCTTTGTATTGAGTCAGGCTAAATTGCCAGTGGTGGTTGTAAGTAAGCCTACAAAATGCAAGATGGAACCCTTTATGACGGAGCCAAGGAATGGCTTTTAGATTGCTTCCGTCCGTGTGTTAGCATTGTTAATGTGGGTATATAAAAAAAACTGGCAGGCGGGCTTTACTATACATATGGTGATGAACACGCAACCTCAGGCACACGCACACACACACACAGCATCTTAAGTGTACGTCTTTAAAATAAAACGTACACTTAACATGTCTGATCACATTTATGAACAGATTAATGTATCATGCCGAGACCGATGATCACACTTTTGAAAACACACCAATAACACATACAGGTATGACGCACCCCCACCCCACATGTACTTAATTGGAGCCACTCCAATTGATCAAGTCGAGTCGTGTCTTGGCCTGAAAGAAAGCCGTGCTTCATTTGGCAGAAGGCGGGACCCCAATATCACAACAAGAGCCACTAAGCTAAGCATTGAGGAAAACACTTAAGAGGAGCCTAAAAACTCAAAGTGATGCCTCTGTGTGTTTGACACCCCTGAGACATGACTCAACCACTCAGGTATACGGCACGCCAGTCGGTGTCTGTGTCTCATCGCAGCTGTGAGGAGGAGGAGGGCTTAACCCTGAGGCCTCTCCTTTTTGATTTCCCGGTGAATTCCACCACCACCCCATACCTGAGGGGGTTGCGGTGTGCTGTGTGCCACCGCCACCGCGTCAGGTAACAAAGGATGATGATGTAATGTTGATCCGTTACAGAGCTCTCTCCATTATAATATTCAAATCCATCCTCTTAATCCACCACGAGCCCTTGCAACCTTGTAACCACGTCACCTCGACTGCAGTAATATCTTCTGATATAGCCTATAGCCTGAGATAAGATCGGATGCATTACATCCCATCACATTCGATCATAGAGGTCAGAGCTCATACCAAAATGATTTGAGTCTTTGAAACTTTCATTACTGAATTGTTAATACGTGCTACTGGATAAATTGATCATCCCACTCTGCTTTTAATGGCACACTATGGTGGGCATACTGCTACTACAGCGCATTTGGGGGTGGAGTATAGAGGATCAGATGGTAGGATGTGGGGAACACGGGGGAATGTGGATGTGAGGAAGCTATTATGCTATTAGTGTGAGGTATCTGTGCTGGGATGCTGGGCAACCCAGCCATGTCACTCCCAGGATGTCCTCTGTAGGCCGTGGCCCAACACTTCCTGTAGTTTTACTCCAGCACTTCCTGTCTCTGTAGTCCAGCCCTGATCAGCAGGAAGATATAGCTGTGTGTGTGTGTGTGTGTGTGTGTGTGTGTGTGTGTGTGTGTGTGTGTGTGTGTGTGTGTGTGTGTGTGTGTGTGTGTGTGTGTGTGTGTGTGTGTGTGTGTGTGTGTGTGTGTGTGTGTGTGTGTGTGTGTGTGTGTGTGTGTGTGTGTGTGTTGTACGGCCATCAACTTTGTTGGCTGCCCCAAGCATACTTAAGTCTTTGTTTTGAATCATGTGTTTGGTCATACTCTCGTTTTCCACATATTTAGAACACATGTAACTGATTTTATGACTTTGGTCCAACTTACAGTCTACAGTCTCTTCTTGGCTGAATAGTACTAAGTGAACCCTTCTTTTGAACTGGCTCTGTGTCATTTAGTTGGGTGTAATTACAGGAAATGGTTTGGAAATATTCCAGGAATCACCATTTTGTGCTGCCTGAGTTTAAAATTAGTATGTTTTGCTTGCATCTATTTACTGCTTTGTGTGACCAATGTGCTTAGTAGTACCGGGCCTCTCTGACGATCCAATGGAACGATGCTATGGAAAATGTTACTTCCTCTTGTGACTTAGCCCTGGGAATAGCCTCTTCCAAGTTTCTTCCAAATATAACCGACCACATGTTGATATTTCTTCGCGGTCCCTTCACATTCTGCGGAAACACTCCCACGTCCCAGCGGGTAGGGTTTAGGTGGAGTTGAGGTGGTGTTGTGGAGGTGATGCCCGCGCCAATAAGGTGGTGGGGGGCTGCGGTTCAAGGCGAGAATTAGGATTATACATGTATGGTCTGCGTTCGCTCAAGCGTGGCATCCTCTGTATTAAAGGTACATTTACAATCAGAAGGTCTGCCCTTGTTCAGAGGCCATTTCAACAGGAAGGTTTCTGTCGGGCCCTAATTTCCTGTCGTCATTCATGTGTTTGGTGCAGAAAAAAACACAAAAAGCCAAATTGTGAACTGATATTTCAGACAGTTTGACCTCGTGACAGAGCAGCAGTCCAACCCATCTGTTAGCAGCTGGGGTCCGTGGTGGTGGGGAGCCCTAATGGGATTGGTCAGTCTTGATATATAGTAATGTAAACAGTTTCACTGGTGCGACGTTAACAGGGCCTGTTAGTCTTAGTTTACAGTTGCCTGACGTGTTGTTGTTGTTTGCACACACCGCACGCGCCACGTCCCATAATACAACGCAGACTTAATGGTAATCTGGTGGGATAATGGTTTGAAAATCCAATGTGCCTTGAATTACGTTCATTTGAATTGTGAGCCAACTTTTGGAGAAAGCGCTGTGATGTGCATTCCCCAAAACCACAGGGAATAAACTATAAGGAATAATCGATGCATCGCATGAATAATGGATAATGAACATCGGGGTAATGGGAATTCATCCAAAAATGAGAACAATCGATGGGGAAAAGGTCTATGAAAGTTTGAAAGAACGCGACACACAAAGCCAGCATTTATACTCTATAGTAATAATGTTGTTCATATGCTGGCTAATGTTACTCACAGCATTCTTCGCGTCACTTTGAAAGGCCGCAGCCAAAAACCAAATAAGTGTGCTTTAATGGGCCCACAATAATCACACAGGACTCATACACTCATACATACGCCTGAGAAGGACTCACATTCCTCTAGTTCTGCACTTTCTCTCTCTCTCTCTCTGTCAGTCTGGTGCACAGCTAGCTTAACTGACAGTCCCTGGAACATCCTTATCGAGATCTTTCCATAACACTCAGCACACCTCACCGATGAGCAGAGCAGAGCCTGCTTTGTTTAAACCCAGAAAGCCCCTGACATAGAGTTCCTCTCATTGCTCTTGCTGTTAGACACTGCTGTTATATTTTAAGCCAGGCCAGGGTGATGCTCCCAGGCAGGAGAACAGTGGGCTTTGGTTCGTATCATCCATTTTCACCGAACTGGATTGGATGAACACAGTGCTCCTGCTATCTGGCCTCTTCAGCATTTTCCGTCTCCACAGATGGTCGCAATTAGTGTGTGTGTGTGTGTGTGTGTGTGTGTGTGTGTGTGTGTGTGTGTGTGTGTGTGTGTGTGTGTGTGTGTGTGTGTGTGTGTGTGTGTGTGTGTGTGTGTGTGTGTGTGTGTGTGTGTGTGTGTGTGTGTGTGTGTGTGTGTGTCTTTGGGGGGGAAGGTTCAACGTCAGTATGCTGTCTTACATCTTCCTGATACTCCACCACAAACATTCTCCGGAGTTAATTTTACCATATAAGGCGTGTGTCCCTGGCAGCTCGGGAATGCAGAGTTTGTGACTAAGGAGGGGGCATGACCAGAGAGAAAGAGAGAGAATTGGCGAGAGGGAGAGATAAATAATGGGAGAGAGAGAAAGAATAGGAGAGAGAATGGGGGAGAGAAGAGGAGAGAGAATGGGAGAGAGAGAGGGAATATGGGGGAGAGAGAATGGGAGAGACAGATAATGGGAGAGAGAGAGGGAAAATGGGAAGGCATGAGGGCAAGCAGAAGGGAAATGAGTTTGTGTTAGGAGTTATGCTAGGAGTTTAAGCAGCTCTACTGTCAATTTTACAGTCTTCCAAATGGCTTTGGGTTCAAACGAAACCCACCGTGTCCACTGAAGCACATAAGCACTCTCACTTGTAGGGACAATGAATAGGCCTAGACCTTGCACTCTGATACCAGGGTAAACCCCTCTATGAGGCTGGGTGGACCCAGATTGCATACCTCAGTACTAGGTTGTAAGGGGGGCTGACGTTTCGTGACCTCTGGAAATGAGTTAATGAACTGAAGGCCGTGGAAGCCATCTGGAACCACATTGTCGTATAAACACATCCTCCCATGTGTTTATAGCAAATTCACAATCCCCTTAATTGTTGAACCTCAGTGATGGGCAGGCCCATGTTGTCATGCAGTGCTGTAAGCTGTTTGTTCATAGCCATTGTATGTGTAGACATATGGCTCATTGTGTGCCCTGTGTTGATTGCCAGGTGTTACTATGTTTTCTTGACAACCAATGACTTGACTTGTCATTTTACTAGCGGGTTGCCAGATTGAGTAATGCATGAGTGGAGAATGTTTTGTGCTTTGTGGTGCGATAGAGAGGGTATCACGTATGTTTTGCCTGCATGCATGCATGTGTGTAATTTAGTGTGTGTGTGTGTGTGTGTGTGTGACGTGTGCCTGGAACTGTTTTACAGCATCCAATGTGCCGTGTAACTGACCTGGGGCTCATGAATAGAATGTTTGTTTGTGTGTGTGTGTATCTGTGTGTGTGCGTGTTCGTGTGCACGTGTGTGTGTGTGTGAGGCATTCTCCTCAACCCCATTGCTTCACTCAGGAAATAACAAAATACCACCATGTGTTCTTCAGGCGGCCCAGGTCCTAATTCTAGTGCAATGTTCTCTTCGTGAAGCCATTGATGTCGTGCTGACAGACAAGGACCCTTCGGGAAACACTAGTAATCCAGGCTTCATTGTGTGAGACTGAGTTATGGTTTCCTATTCATGTCATGTCTCTGCACTGTATGTACTCTGAATGCAATTATGTCCAAAAGCTTGCTTCCTCTGTCTGATCATGTGCATTCTGATCATAGGACAGCATCATACAAAGCTATTATTAGCTACTATTTTCAAGAATTTCCTTCGGGATCAATACAGTTCTATCTTATCTTATCTTACGTACAAAGCTCGCTAATCTATTATATAAAAATGTCAAATGAACCCTCGAAATAAACCGGAGTGGATTTTTCAGTTGCACCGCTAACTGCCGGGGAGGGGGGGAAAGGAAGCCATGACCACCTTGAGATGTTCCGTCTCCGACATGCTGGAAGGCCTCAGGCGGTGTTGACCTGATTAGCTCGCTCCCCTGTGTCCTCGCTAGCTTGGTCGCTCGCTCGCTCTCCTTCCCACCTAATTATTCCTTCCCTTTTCATCTCGGCTGGCAACAACGACCTCATTTAAATGGAAATAACCAACTGCTTACCTGCAATATCAATGGCTGACATATTTGCTCTCGATCTACTACCTGTAGAGTTTTTTTTCTCGTTAAAGACTAAACAGCTGAGCGAGGGACTAGCTCGTGAAAGTTTTGCTTCACAGTGCAAATATTGAATCGTAGTATACAGGTAACTGTGCTTTAAACAAATAAAAAAAATGTAGGCTATGCAAGAAGAAACTGAATGATTTTAAGTGAACAATTTTGAACCTCGTGAACTTGACTCCATGCTGAGGCAGAAAGCCTCGATCCCTGTTCCTCTGTTTGCCTTGTTCTACACCCTGATCTGCCTGTTTACCAAGGGTAGAGGAGGTGAAGCAAGCATTCATCTTCCTATAATACTTGACCTGGATCTTCAATTCAATTCAATTCAATTCAATTCAATTTTATTTGTATAGCCCTGAATCACAAGACAGTCTCAAAGGGCTTTACAGGCCAGATTGTTATGGGCCAAATGTGATTTATGACACCTCTCTAGCCCAAGCCCCCCTAAGGGCAAGAAACGACTCCCTTAATTAACAAGGAAGAAATCTCGAGGAGGAACCTCAGAGTGGGGGATCCCTCCTTCCAGGGATGGTTCAGAGTGCAATGGGTGTCATACGGGCATTTAAAAACAGGGGTAACAAAGCATGACAAAATGCAAATGACAAAGTGCAAATAACAAAGTACAAATAGTAAATGAAATAGTAATAATGTGATGGGGTGCTGGCTGGAGAGCAAGCTGGTAGCCGTCAGGTGAGGTGGCCAGGTATCCCGTCACGATCACAGCAGCACTCTAGATAATGGAGACAACATGAAGGTTAGATGGAGCACAGTAAGCAGGAAACATACAAGTATCCTCAGACCTAGTACCCATCGGCAGCTAGGGTAGGCTAGTGCTAACGGTATTGATTTAGCTGTAAATTAGAGCTGAGGGGCACTCCTAGCAGCCAAAGGCGAGGGTAAATAGGTGGGTTTTTAGTCTCGCCTTAAATATATCAGCAGAGTCAGCCTCCCTGATTACAGGTGGCAGACTGTTCCACAGAAAGGGTGCTCAATAAGAGAACGCCCTGTTTCCTGCAGATTTTTTATTTACTTTTGGAATTGATAAAAGGCCAGCTCCTGAGGACCGGAGCGGCCGAGAAGGACAATAGGGAACAATAAGGTCCTTCAGGTACGATGGTGCGGACCCATGCAGGGTCTTGTAGGTAAGAAGTAGCACCTTAAAATCTGATCTGGCATTTATTGGGAGCCAGTGGAGGGAAGTGAGAATAGGAGTAATGTGGTCAAACTTCCTAGTTCTCGTTAAAAGTCTAGCAGCAGCGTTCTGTACGAGCTGGAGGCTTTTTGTAGTAGAGCTCGGTAGGCCAGAGAACAGTGCATTACAGTAATCCAGTCTGGATGATATAAATGCATGGATGAGTGTCTCTGCGTCCACAGCGGATAGCATTGGTCTGATCTTGACAATGTTTCTAAGATGAAAGAAAGCAGTTCTGGTGATACTTTTGACATGCTGATCAAAAGAAAGCGTAGGATCAAGCAGAACACCATTCTTGACGCAGGAGCTTTGGGCAATAGTGGATCCCTCAAGGCAGAGTGTGACGTCATCAAGTTGTGATTGTTTATGCTTCGGGCCGAAGATAATCATCTCAGTTTTCCCCGTGTTAAGCTGCAAGTAATTTTGGGACATCCATCTTTTGATTGCAGCGAGGCAGGATTCAATCTGTTGGAGTCGGGGGGAGTCTTTTGATCCAATGGGAATGTAGATTTGGGTGTCGTCCGCATAGCAGTGAAAGCTAATGCCAAAGCTGCGAATAATATCGCCAAGAGGGAGCATGTAGATTGCAAAGAGCAGTGGACCAAGGACCGACCCCTGGGGAACACCAAAGCTTAAGTTGCAATACTTCGATTTTGATCCTTTGCAGACAACAAATTGTGTTCTGTCTGAGAGGTAGGATCGAAACCAGTGAAGAGCAGTGCCTTTGATGCCGATGTAGTGTTCGAGACGCTCAAGGAGGATGCGATGGTCAATTGTGTCAAAAGCGGCGCTGAGGTCAAGCAACACCATCAGCGAGCTTGCATTGCTGTCCATGCTAAGGAGGAGATCGTTTACCACTCTGGTCACAGCGGTTTCAGTAGAGTATAGGCTCCTGAAACCAGACTGAAATGGTTCAAATAAGTTGTTTGCCATCAGATGATTGATGATTTGGCTAGCTACAATTTCAGCATCCACGCACAGCGGAAATGAGTTGGTCGTTTATGTCCACGCCTGAATCCTAGCTCTCCTGGACTGCAGTTTGTTCTCATATTAAACCGTATATGCAGTATGGTCTGGATCAGAGCTTTGTGTTATGTCACAGATATCGTCTGTAAGTGTCTGCAGATGTCCCCGGATCTCCTGACACTATATGCACAATAGTATCACTTCTACTTGACTATTGATCTGTGAAACCCAAACTCCCTCGGAGAGGTCCAATCAGACGCTGTTATGTCCCCAGCAGCAGATGGGGTCTCTCCGGTTGAGTTCTTCCCAGAGTTCGGTGACATTCAAAAGCACTTAAAGTTAATACTGGACACCCTCAGGACCGTTCACGTGACAAAATATGTTTGAGGTTGTACATGTCGTGCTGTAACTGAAAAATCAATGCCTTAGTTTGCTGCATTGAACATGGGAAGTCATCTTATTCTTTATTAAATGGCTCTAAGAATGAAGACTTATTAAGTATGAGTATATACATATCCATGTGTAGGCCATGCTATGTGCATAGGCCTATTCATAAACATAAAAGAAGACATTTTTAGTGAACTCATTCTGATGCAAATAAGGAAGTGCCTATTTTACTTCCTAAAAACCAGGAAGTGTGCATGCCACAACAAGACAATGCACACGACCAGGAATCGAACAGGTTCCTCTTCTCTCCTATTTCATCCTTTAAATCTATTCTATATTGGACCGTGTCGCACAAGAGTCTTAACGCGCCGAGGAGGGGAACGCCATCAACAACACAACAACAACAATAATGGAGTGATGAACACACTTAAGAGTGGAGTGGATCTCTTCATCTCCACCAAAGCTGGCCTCGTTTCCCTCCAGCTGTCCCCTAGTTTGGTTCCTATTTTTATCTTCGTGCTCCTTCCGCTGCTGTCCCTCAGCCCGCGGCTGCGTCACCTCCGTCACACCTAGCTCCTTTTCTCCACCCATTGTTGTTAGCGGGAGCTGGCGGAGGTGGTGGTCAATGAATGAATGAATGAATGAATATGAAATGACATCCACCACCCCCTTCATCTGTGTGTGTGTGTCAGGCGGAGGGCGATGTAGCCGCTCTGAACCGCAGAATCCAGCTGGTGGAGGAGGAGCTGGACCGGGCCCAGGAGAGGCTGGCCACCGCCCTGCAGAAGCTGGAGGAGGCGGAGAAGGCCGCGGACGAGAGCGAGAGGTCAGTTCAGTCACACACACACACACACACACCACCCTCCAGGTTAGGATGGAGGAGAGAGAGGTGCAGGCCCTCAATGGACCCTGCACATAGCTTCTCTTGTCTCTTAAGGTTGTGCTACTAGATAAAATGTACTGTACGAGTGTGTGTGTTTCTGCATTTGTGTGTGTGTGTGTGTGTATTCGTGCATGTTTGTGGATGTGCTCGTGTGTGTGTTCAGGCTTGTGTTGCCGTGTGACTGGAGTGCTATTTTGTCCATATCTTAGACCAAGCTTTTGGTTACTTTTTGGTCTCTCTCTCTCCCCCTCTCCTCTCTCTGTCTCTCTCTCCCTCTCCTCTTTCTCTCTCTCTCTCTCTCGCTCTCTGTGTGTCTCTCTTTCTCTTTCTCTGTGTGTGTGTGTGTGTGTGTGTGTGTGTGTGTGTGTGTGTGTGTGTGTGTGTGTGTGTATGTCTCTCTCTCTCTCAAAACAAGCCGCTAAGCAAGCTAACTCTCCCTCCTTTACGTTGTGCCTTTTTTCGTGCAACTAGAGGAATGAAGGTGATTGAGAACCGGGCGATGAAGGACGAGGAGAAGATGGAGATCCAGGAGATGCAGCTGAAGGAGGCCAAACACATCGCTGAGGAGGCGGACCGCAAGTACGAGGAGGTGAGAGCATCGCAGCAGAGGGACACAGTCAGAGATGCAGCATTAGGCATGACTCTCCCCGCCAGAGTGTGTGTGTTTGTGTGTTGAACTGAATGGAAATGATTTGAAACCTGAGTCGAGGAAAGGAGGACAAGCGAGGCTCCTCTAACACTTTTGGAATCGTTGCATAACCAACGCAGTGCCGCCTAGAACTTTGATGACGCATTCAAAAGGGTAAACAACTTGTAAACAACAAGTCGATTCAACAAAACATTCCATGTAAAGCATTTTTCTTATGGCCTTCAAAAAAGCTAGCAGAGTTCATAAATAATTCATTTGGAGATTGAGGCCGTAGTTCACCCGGCCATCAGTACATCAACAAATAAACAATAATAAAGAAAATAGTCTGAATCTGGAACTTTTTTCCTCTTGGGTCCAAGGTGGCTCGTAAACTGGTGATCCTGGAGGGAGAGCTGGAGAGAGCAGAGGAGAGGGCAGAGGTGTCAGAACAGTAAGTATAATACACACACACACACACACACACAGAGCTCTGCATAACATCAACAACGACAACAACAATAAGGCCAGAAGACTGAGGATCTGTCTATCTGTCTGTCTGTCTGTCCTCTCATAGTAAAGCCGGCGGCCTGGAGGAAGAACTGAAGAACGTGACCAACAACCTTAAGTCCCTAGAAGCCCAGTCTGAGAAGGTGAGCGCGGGCCCAAGTGCACGTTTGCAAAGCAAACATGGGAACCCGTATCGGACAGCTATGCTAACACGCTAGCTGGGTGTTTACCTATGCCCCTGCATGGGTTCGTTGTAGCTTACTCGGCTGAAAGGGAGTTTTGCTGCCTTAGGCGTTGGTAGTCATGACAGTGGAAATGTTTTACAGAAGAAACGTGAAAGTTCTTGTGTAGGGTTAGGATGACTTAGAATGAACTTACAAGGTTAAATGTTTTTGTTTTCATACAGATGTATGTAACAATTCAAAATCCTGCCCACTGCCGGGAATAGCATGGCAAAGAAACCAGAATAATTGCTGATATAATCCCAGAGCACATATTTACATTTCATTAAGAGCAGTTTTTTGTCCATATCAATGCAGAGTCTGCTAGGCTTTCTCGTAGTGCACAGTACACCATATGATAACACCACAAAGTACAAACTCGTAAGTATCTCTTCAAGCAATGGAAGAAATACAAAATAAAAAGTCTTCTGGGAAATACAACCGCTTTTCCAGCACATTTATCAGGCTCTGGGTTAAAAGATAAGTTAATAATTATTAGTCAAGGCGGTTCACATGCATGCTTTCTGGCCTGCTACAGAGGAGGTACCCTGGTGTATCCTGTACTTAGACCTTTGCCATGGCTCGGTGCACAAGGGGGGGGCTGAGCAGAGACAGACCTCTGGCCACACCAAAGTGTTCTTCCTAATCACTATAATTGCACACAGCAGCTCACTACCTGATACCCAAACATTCATTCTCCTTCTAAATTGTGTTTTGATGGTGACCCTGGTCACAACATAACAACGGCTTACCACGGGGCACTTATAAATACAGCATGTGGTGGCAGAGGGTCTGCTGTGATGTGTAAAAAACAGAGACACCCTGAAGAATTGCTCTCTTTATAAACGCTGCCAGCACTGCAACCTGCCAGGCTTGCTTTAGAAATGTACGATCCCAATCACCATTATGAATGCTCTCTCAATGTATGACTTAGCCTTGTTGTGCTTTATTCAGGTTATACGTGGCTACTAGAGCCACAGCACAATGCATTCACAGCGCACGCATGTCAGTGCCCAGCCTGTTGCATGCCATTGCAGCCTGCATGTCACGCATTAGAAGGAGGTGTGTGTGTGTGTGTGTGTGTGTGTGTGTGTGTGTGTGTGTGTGTGTGTGTGTGTGTGTGTGTGTGTGTGTGTGTGTGTGTGTGTGTGTGTGTGTGTGTGTGTGTGTGTGTGTGTGTGTGTGTGTGTGTGTGTGTGTTCTGTAGGCCTTTACAGAGCCATGCTCTAAGGATGGTGGTTGCGTGTGTGTGCATGTAAGCACCACTGTGGATGTTATGTTTTTTCACTTTTTGAAATGCGTTCATTTATCCTCATGCACATTATTTTAATGGCTAATTGAATATATTATTTGGCTACACATGAAGTGTGCATCAGGACATATGGATGTGAACTCCATAATAATGGCAAACAAACTAATTAACATAACCAAACAAACACATTGCACTCTTTGTTCTTCTTCTCGCCATTTCAGGTCCGCAGGAGGAAACTAATATGCACCACAACATCCGGGAAAGAAGTTGTGAAATAACAATGTGAAATAAGATTCCCTGTGTCTGTCTGTTCTCCCGACAGTACTCTGAGAAGGAGGACAAGTACGAGGAGGAAATTAAGGTTCTCAGTGACAAGTTGAAGGAGGTGAGTGGTTGCCGTGACGACGACTTCTCTCTGCGTGAATAAAAATAATCATGAAAGGGTGCAGGGAACCATCCAAGGTCATTCACTCCTTTGAGTTCACCGGCCTGATTCATTGAAGCAGTACTGAACAAAGTCAACTTTAACTCTTTATTTACTTGCCAACTTAACTTCCCTGTGAGAAATAGATGAAATTGAATAAAAATAGATTGTCTTTAGTCAGTACTTGTTTTTAAAATGTGATTTTAAAATTTTGATTTTAAAACTTTGATAATTACAATTTTGATAATAAAAATGTTACATTTGCAGAGTTGCTGAGCGCAGAGCTGAGTTTTCTTATGTCCCGCCATTTCTCGATTTTGTCTACAGGGATTGATTTATTTGGCTTTGGGGAAAAAAACTAAAATGACGCGTGTTATTGCTTGCAGGCTGAGACTCGTGCAGAGTTTGCGGAGAGGACAGTGGCCAAACTGGAAAAGTCCATCGACGACCTGGAAGGTAAAGGATAACATGGCAGTACACACACACATTCAGTCTGTTTACAGGATTATGACTCTCTATTGGGGTGGAGTGGGGGGTGATCCAAGATGTCAAACAGGTTATAGACTTGAAGCAGTTCCAATTTTTTTTTCCTGTGAGTGCAGGCCAGTTACATTGGCTGGTTCTCAAAGGAAAAGCACACTGTAGGTATGTGTGTGTTCAGTCAGTAAATTATTAGACCTGCCAAGCTCACTTCCACCTTAAGTAATTGAGTGTAGTTTCCCTATACCAGCTCAGAGAATCTCGCTGGCCAACACCTACTGTATGTGCCCCCTGTTTCCATATGCCCCTTTTCACACACAGTTAATTTAGACATTGCTCCCCACCAGCATATTGTTTCAGAGTAAAAAAAAGTACCAGAGAAAAGAGAGAGTGCAAATGCATACTGAGGCGAGCTAATAAAATGTCGGTCTGGGTCTCCAGTGTGGACAACTACAGTATGCAATGTGGCGTTTTTCCCCCCCGCTAGACACGCAAAGACCCTTGTTTGAAAAGCTATTAAAGGCTATTAGATGTTAGCTAGAGGAGGCAATGCAGAAAGTCCTTCGAGGTTAGCATGGTTCCGCGGTGGAAGCACACTCCACTGAGTGATGGGAGTTTCAGCACAGGTGTGAACACTCCTGTGTGTGAATGAAACCGCCTGTGGTTTTGTGGCTCGCTGTAATCTCGGATCTGTACGCACGATCAGTCTTGTCGTTCCTGCATCTGACCATTCATCATTCTTTTTCTTTCTCCCATCTGCCTTTTTTTTTCTCTCCACACTCTTCGTATCCATCTGCCACGCCTCCAAATTCCCCCACTTTCTGCTTCTGCTTGTGATCCGCTGCCGTTGTACTTGACGTCTGTGCTTGGTGCTTCCTGCCGACCTCTGTCCTCCAGATGAACTTTACGCTCAGAAGCTGAAGTATAAGGCCATCAGCGAGGAGCTGGACCATGCCCTCAATGACATGACTTCTCTGTAGCGGCTGGCTGTCTCTCTCTCTGTTCTCTCTATACATCCCTTCTTCCCATTCCCCTTCTCTTTCCATTCCTGCACTTTCTCCACCTGGCTTTGGTTTTCCCTTGTGGTTCTGAAACCCTGGAAACTCTAAGCCTTTCTATGTATTTTCTCTTCTTTCTGCCTATTGAATATCTGTGGCTTTTGCTCTACACACTGTGCAAAAGAAGTTATTAAAAAATATTTTTTCCTTTACATATTTCTTCTCTCTGTGCATACGTTGCTGCAGCTTTTATCATAATGCTTTGAATGTCATTATTTTTTGTCATTGGATGAAACAACAGTATACTAGTTGCAGTCAATGTGTACTCGATGTACGCGATTTCTCTTGCTCTCTCAATTTGTCAACCATATGCATTATACACGGTGAGATTCCCCCAAAGAGTTGGCATGGGTTGCTGTGGAAAGGAGTGTGCTCCTCACTGTGTCCTGTAATGCCCCACTACCATAATTTAATTGTTCTGGACAGTGTCTGGACAGACACTCTTATATTAATATTGATGCCCGTAGGTATGAATAACAAAACAACAGCATAGCCAATACTAAAATAAATGTCATATTTTTTGTTTTGGTGCTTATATAACCTTTGCTAGATCTTGAGTAGTTCGGTACATTCTTTACTAACAGTCAGCTGCTGGCATACAATGTCCATCAGCAGTTTAAGCATGCATACTAAACTAAAAGCCTTTTTATTGGAGTTTCTGTGTGGGGTGATTTGGGTTTACTGCATGTGGAACAGATTAACGTCACCCAGGGTGTTATGTAAAACATCTGTTGGATGCATTCTCATAAAAGGTGTCCACTGTGGAAGTTATGTCTGCAAATGTTTTAACCGTGGGCTTAACGACAAATTAATTTGCACGGTGTTGCTGTCATTGTGCTATTTCCATGTGATGTCAATTCAGACAATGCAGTGTGATTAATTTGAATTCATTCATATCATAACTTGACCATAATCGCTTTCTTTTTCCTCTAAACTATAGAGCAATTATCAAGTGCCAAAGAAGATAACCTGGGTATGCATCAAGTTTTGGACCAGACTCTACAGGAGCTCAACAGCTTATAAATACACAGGAGACAGAGAGGATGACATAGTCATGTTACATTCCATCAATGTTCAACATTATTCCACACTTTCAGCTGGATTTACTTTTCCCTCCAGTGAGAAAACAAGGTGTTAACTTAAAACTTGTATCCTGATGTTTTTTTTGTTTTTTTTTGTTATTCTTTTAAGGCACAGCTTTCTTTAAAAAAAAAAAAAAGTCATTCCAACACACCGTTACATTTATTGAGTTCCTCCTTCTTTTGGCATCTTCTTCACCACTCTTTGACCACTTTTATACAAACAACAGACAATGAATATATGCCTGGCCACTCGAGACATTTATTTTTAACACCCATGCCATATTGCTATAGTGGATGACATGATTTAGCTCTCTTGCTGTTAAATAATGGCTCTTTAGTGCCATCTAGAGTATTTTTCGATCAACGTCAGCTGTTTCCCTCATAAGGTGATTGACCATAAGCTACGATGTGTGTCTTTGTTGCACCCTGTCCCAAAAATATTTTAGCGTCAGCTCGTCAAATTGTGGTTTCAATGGTCAGAGCAAAACTATGCAATCAATTAGTCATTAGTGCCCGCTGTCCCACAATCATATAGGTCTGTGGGAGTTCTTTTTCACTCTGCCATTCATTTAATAACCAAAAACAAATATCTCTACAAAATCCCAACAATTATTTAATTCCTCAGACAATAATTGATCCAAGCAACACTCTGTAAAGACCCAGCAAACACAGAAACCATATACTTTTATTTTCTAGCACAACAGGATGGGGGGTATTCTTTGAGGGAACCCGAAACCACTGGAAGTCAAGTTTTGTAAACCATAAACATTTATTGTATATAGTAGAATAATGTTAGGTCTTTTAATTTGAAATTACATTTCTCCAATTTTCTCATACAGTTTTGACAGGAGACTATTGAAACCAAAGAATTCAAATACAGGAAGCCTAAAATGTTCTGTTTATGACGTACATTGTGCATGTATCTCACTCTTTATGCCATGAAAACACATTTGACAAAATCTGTTTTAAAAATGTCATAACTTGCTCCCCTGCCTCCCCATTTCAATTTAATTAAAAATGTTTTTTACACAAAATGTCAAGGTATTTTACATTTCTTTTGCTGCAGATATATAGCCTATGTTAAATATTGATCAGATATCACTGCTTGATTAGCACTGTCATTCATCATAACTCAAAAAGGTTTGATTAGCAAATCAAATATTGGATTTCACTCTTCCACTCTTAGTCAGTGGAGTATTGTGTAGATCAAGAGAAGGGTTGTATGCAAGGGTGCCAATTTGTGTGACAGGTTGGGGGGGTCACTGCGGTGGTGGCTTGTGAACCATGGACGTACACTCCGCTCCTCCAGCTCCATCTCTCTGCAACAGCCACGCTGCAGACTTAAAACCATGGGAGCCAGGGCTTTCAGTTGTGCTGCTCCACGGCTGTGGAACTCACTCCCAGACCCCATCAAAGAGGCAGAGTCACTCAAGTCCTTCAAAGCTCTCCTCAAAACACACCTCTTTAGACTGGCATTTAAGGACCTGTGTTAAAATGTTAGTTTTTTTTGTTTGTTCATTTTTTAACTGATCCTATGTACAGCGCTTTGGTTCTAGAAATGCGCTCAATACATTTTAATTATTATTATTATTATGGATGGGACAAGGCTGACAAATAAGCCCTTTTCTTAATACATCTGAATATTAAGAAATTTTTAGGGACCTGCAGACACTGTCATGTAGTGTATCGTGTTCTACCTCCATGGCTCTCTGGCTCCTATTCTGATGAGAAGATGTGAACATTTTATTGACTGATGTTCAATAACTCCATCTATTAGGGTGGGCAGGTTGGCGAGTACTTTAGGTACATTGACTGAAAATGTGGACATGTCCGCCCTCCTAAATTGTGGCATTCAAGAACTTTATTTCAAGATTCAAGAAGGTTAATCGTCACATACACATACAGGATATGCAGTGAATTGAAAAAGTGCCGATGCCCAGCGGAATGTGCAATGGAACAAACACAAATAACCAGAGAATCAACTGTCTACATGACCACGGGCATTGTTTGTATACAGAGAACACACACTAAACATACTAGAATGTGCCTTACATTTAAGTGCATCGGATGTTGATGTGTCTGATATGATAAAGAAAGCAGATCCATGCATCTGTGGTCCAAGATGATTCCTTCTGTTGAATATCATGCTTAGTGATGTTTTCTCCTGAAGGAACAGCCTGGGGGGGGGGGGGGGTCGTCACAAAAGATGACAGAACATTTTTATTTTCAAGTATTCATCTAAAAGACCATGAGGCAACTATTGGGGGCACTTTAATCCATTGCATATATGTAACCACACAGGGGCGGTGCCAGGGATTTTGGGCCCTGTGAAAAGAAACCATATAGGGCCCCACCACGGCCGAGGGAAAAACATTATTTTATCATTTAGACCATCATTATGGACCCATATAACACTGTGATACTTTTACTATGTGGCTTTTACTATGTGGTATGATACTTATGGGCACGGTGGCGTGCCCATAAGCTGCCTGTGTGGCAGCTTGCACTGCTGCCTCACAGCAAGAAGGTCCTGGGATCGATTCGCGCCTGGGGCGCTGTTGAATCTGGGGTGCCCAGGTGGGTGATCTCCCAGCCTTTCTGTGTGGCGTTTACATGTTCTCCCTGTGCGCCGCGGGGTCTCCTTCCACAGTAAGAACCCCAATTAAAAACATGCGAAGAATCGCTTCTCCTGTCCAGTCCCTGAATGCAAGATCTGGAGCTGATGGTCCTCGGGCGCTGTTGAGAACAGCTGCCCGCTGCCGGGGCAGCATAACCCAGGATGGGTCAAAAGCAGAGACTTAATTTCCACAGGCCACCCTCCCTGCGTGTGTGTGTTTGGCAGTCACCACTTCCAGCATGCTGTGTTTGTGACCATAAAAGTGTGGATTAAGTTCTTCTTCTTAAATTCTCTTAAGTATCATACTTAAGAGAACATTATTTTCTTTGTTTAAGTACACTATTATGTAAGAGGGTGGCAGGGGCCCTCCAGTATATTTTGTTTTATTCTGTTTGATACAAATTTCAGTCTATCAACCAATTTATTTTGACAATTTTACTGTAGTTATGTCACTAATTACTTAGAAGAAAAGAAATGCAAATAAAAACAAACTTTTAATTTCAGGCTTTAAGCGGGCCCCCTCCACTTTGGGCCCTGGGGAGTGAGTCCCATTTGTCCCCCCAGTCCGATGCCCCTGCATTATGTAACCACGTCGTGCATGTGTTAAACTCACCTGAAGTCAGTCGACACTTGCCCCCTTGTGGCTGACAGAGGACCCGCGAGCACCCCCCGCAGGGCACCACCACCTGGGCATGACTGAAGATGGTGCTGATCCTGTAACAGCCTGTGGAGAACCAAGTACAGGACATCATTCAACATAACTGAATTGTCATCCTGGTGAATCTGAATGGTCATTATATGATAGCAAACCTGGGCATTTGACATCCATGAAGTAGGAGTTGGGACTCTGCACCAGCCGCTTTTTCTTGTGTCTTCGCCTTTCGTCCGCACAACTGGGGTGCATCAGATCCTTAGCGAGCTGCATCATTATTATTTTATGTCATAATGTTGACGAATTTTTTTTTAAATTTTGGAACAAATCTTTCTGTATTGATCACTGAATTATACAGCGCGTCTAATACTGCCCCCTACTGTACATAGAGGGTACTACATAGGGACATGTCCGTTCATGTTCGTTTCAAGTCATTTACAATGCAATCACAATAAAAACCAAATAAGCAAATTTACATTTTAGTGTAGGCCTCATCTTTAATTAATTCTTATATTTAATTTGAGGTATTTCATGTTAAATCATGTATATTGTCATGTATATATTAATAATTGTATTGATTGAAAGATTTAATTAGTTATTGAATTAGTTCAGTGAAAATAATCCAATAATAAAAAATTACTTACAGGCATCTTTGTGAATTTTGTGAAGATGATTTTCGGAGTCTGTTGAAATTAAAAGCGTGTAACCGATTCGCGCTCTCAACAACTAAAAGTTTCAGGACTGGAGGAGGGATGGCAGTGATTGGGTGTGCTTGTTTTGTGGCTGTTCCCTTTTCCGGATGGATCGGCGCACATCACATCACACCAATTCGGCCCGATCGGTGTTTATAAAACGATCACGCCGAAAGCGAGCCACGTGACCTCCGGAGCCACGACGACGACAGCGGAGAGTGACGTGTCGTCCAGCCAATCGGAAGTCCCCCTCCAGGAACACTTTTGGTTTGACGCGAGTTGACGGGCGGGACATCCGCAAACAAGCTAATAACATGGCGAAGACGTACGACTACTTGTTCAAACTGCTTTTAATCGGCGATTCGGGCGTCGGAAAGACATGTGTACTCTTTCGATTCTCAGAAGACGCCTTCAATTCGACGTTTATCTCCACCATAGGTAAGAAAAGTGTGTGTTGTTGGTGTTGTGTTGTCTTTGACGCAAAAAAAGAAGGCGCACCAGAGCCGCAGCAGCAGCAGAGCAGCCCATCCCTTCATGCTAACAGTTGCTCACTTTTTGATGGACGTTCATCATGCGGCTGTTACCTCTAAATACTACCTCTAAATATTACCTCTAAATACTACCTCTAAATATTACCTCTAAATACTACCTCTAAATATTGCCTCTAAATATTACCTCTCATCTCCTCTCATCATCATCATCATCATCATGTGCAATACTTCATCTCAATATTATCCTTGCAATATCACCATGCTACATTACCTTTCATCATTATGTGCAATATTCTTAATATTCTTTATATCATGTGCAATACTTCCTCTAACCATTATTATTATGACCCTTTTATTACAGTTCAATTATTGCCAAATTGTTTTTGCTTACTGAATATCTTATTTTATATTTTTATACTTCCCCTAGGACTTAGACTTACTGTACATTTGTAAATAATTCTTTTTTTATTATTCGACTGTTTATTTTTCTATTGTTTTATTCTATTGCCATGCAACCTGGCACAATAATTTCCTTCGGGATCAATAATGTTCTTGTCTTATCTTATCACACCAAAGTAGCCCACATCATACACACATACAGTTCACATAAGCAACATGAAAGCACAGTGAGCTCAAAGTAGCTCATTTAAAGTGTAGTATTCTCATAGAAAGTACTGCACAAGTATGCAGTAAGTCTTTTTTCTCTCGCTCCCATCACTATCAGCAAGTCATCTGAGTTGTTTTGGAAAGAGTATGTGGATCACCTAACTGAATCTGGTGTGTCTGAATTCGATTTCCAGGTATTGACTTCAAAATAAGGACAATAGAACTAGATGGGAAAAAGATCAAGCTACAAATATGGTAAGAGTAATGTGGTCAGTGTTATACGACGTCATCAAGCAAGGATATCCCTCATTTACTGTATGCCCGGATATTTTGTACATGTCTTCATTATTGTCTTATTGACTTAATGCAGTCGTGAAGTTTCAAGTATGCACCGTCCTGTTCATTGTGTAGCTGAAACATAATTGGTGTGTCTGCGCTATTTATCTGCGCCTCAAATATGCAAATTGTATGGACTTCATGTACGTAGTGTATTGTCCTCTAAACTACAGGTTATGCACAACCTTGTTGGCAGCTGTTTGATGCTGAGGCCTCAAGGAGACGTCATAAGTCCACATAGGTTGTGAATTATAGAGCTGCACTCTATAATCAAATGCTCTTAACCAGGCAAACCAAGAAAAAAATGGGGCTTTGTTGGAATTATCACAAAAATAGATCATTTTCAGTTTTACTGGAAAGACAATTTTTTTGTGGGTTGTATCAAACAATTATGTTTTCTTACATCTGTATAAAACATTTTGTAGGCCAAGGCATCTCTACAACACCATAATACTTCCTTTATAATGGTGTTGTACATGTACAATTCCAGCGATTTGGATGCTGCACTTGGTCATATTGCGATTTGGATAACATTCTGATGCATTGTTCAGCCCTTGTGGAAAAAGAGGAAACCATTTCTGAATTCCTGGATTCTATGGGATCCATATGAGCCATTGATTATGACCTTGATTGATGAAACAAGTTAGGAACCGTGTGTCTCTGTTTTAGGGACACGGCTGGGCAGGAGAGATTCCGGACCATCACAACAGCCTACTATAGGGGGGCTATGGTGAGTAGTAGGACTGGGTATCGTTTCAAATTTTTCGATACCGGTACCGGTATCGGTACCTGAGTTTTGATACCGGTGCCAAAACGATACTTTTTTCGATACCTATGTGTAAATAAAAGCACATTTCATAATGCAATCGCCGGAACATGTTTTTACATTAGTTTTTCCAAATAGAAAGAGTCCAAGTGTCATTAATTTCAAGTATGAAATATTTATTGCTCCTTTTTCACTTAGACAATTTGTAAACTAGGCCGTGTTTCCCATACATTGATTAATTTGTGGCGGCCCACAACAGAATGAAAACTGAGCTTTAATGATCCCACCCCCCTCTAAATTCACCAGATTATGCCTTATAGTTTTAACTTGAAAATGTCTAACATTTTCACACACAGAGAAAGAAGCTCTCAAATTGCACCAGATTGATACATTTTAAGTTTAAAATGTCCACATTTTTAACTTACTCTATCCATGTTGAGGAAGCAGTCTGTTCCCCGTTATCGTTAACGTTACCGCTAGTAGTAACGTTACTAGTCGGTGTTTGCAGTCAAACACAGTGCAGCTCTCTTGTCTCAGGTTAATCCGTGCAAGATTAAATGCTTCATTAAATAAGTGTTGCTACCCGCGCCAGCTATGGTCTGATCACAAATATTGCATTTTGCACCGTCCCTACTTTTTACAAAATGTCACCAGACCGTGGACCGTGGTTTTGACATTTTTCCACTATCCGCAAATGCGGACATTTACATTTACATTTACATTTAGGGCATTTGGCAGACGCTTTTATCCAAAGCGACTTACAAAGAGTACATTTGTTGAAGGAGAGGCAGCAATATATCACTGTGGTACCTGAAGATAAGAATAGAGCTGTTTTCGAGCATTCCTATTTACGAGACGAATAGAACGAGTTTCATAATTGCATAAGTTGCCTGCATAAGTAGCTGGGCAGGCGTGCAATTCTAAGCATGCTACAACATCTGAGAACGAACAACAATGCTAAGTGCCATTAATAAGTGTTAAGACATATAAACACGCAGGTTAGTGCTAGGGGGGGGTTATGTAGAGTCCAGGTGAACTCTAAACAGGTGGGTCTTGAGTCTCTTGTGGAAGCTGGCGAGCGACTCGGCCGTCCTGACATGAGCCGGGAGCTCATTCCACCACTGCGGAGCCAGAACCGTGAAGAGTTGGGACTTGGAAGAGCGATGTTTGGCTGTTTTTAGTGAAGGTGGTACCAGTCGTTTGGCAGAAGTTGCCGAGCGGAGTGCTCGGGCTGGGGCGTAGGGTCGGACTAATTTTTGGAGGTAGGTAGGGGCGGTTCCGTTGACAGCCATGAAAGTCAGTACCAGTGTCTTGAATCGAATGCGAGCGATTACCGGGAGCCAGTGGAGGTTGCGGAAGAGGGGGGGTTACATGGGAGAATTTAGGTAGGTTGAACACGAGGCGTGCTGCTGCGTTCTGGATGCGTTGTAAGGGCTTGATTGTTGAGGCGGGGAGTCCAGCCAGGAGAGAGTTGCAGTAGTCGAGACGAGTGATAACGAGCGCTTGGACCAGGAGCTGCGCTGCTTCACATGTGAGGAAGGGCCGGATCTTGCGGATGTTGTAGAGAGCAATTCTACAAGATCGGGCGACAGAGGTAATGTTGGCGTTGCAGGACAGCCGGTCATCCAATACCACACCAAGGTTCCTTGCCGTAGGTGCAGGGGAGACTTCGATGTCCTCGATGGTGACAAGTAGGTCCATCTGAGGGCAGTCTTTACCCGGTATGAAGAGAAGCTCAGTCTTGTCGAGGTTGAGCTTCAGGTGGTTGGCGGTCGTCCATCTGCTGATGTCGGACATCCACATGGCTCGGTGTTTACATGCGTAGTGACGTAGTAACGCAACGACGCGATTAACGGAGCCCCCCCCCCGATCAGAACCGCAAATTAACGGAGCCCCCCCCCTCATCAGAACCGCAAATTAACGGAGCCCCCCCCCCGCCCCCCCCCACCCATCAGAACCGCAAATTAATAGAGCCCCCCCCGCCAGAGACGCTGACTCGGACCCCGAAGCGCGCCTCACGGGAGCGTAATTGCGCATCCTTGGCGCAATATCTGTGATGTCCACCATGTCCACCAAAGAACAAGGTCATACGAAAGTTTTGGCACCGAATGTTTCTAACCTCTGCCCGTGGCTCTGGGTAGTACCGGCAAGTTGATTCGTCTGGGTCCCAAAAAAGTACCGAATTTCGATACCCAGCCCTAGTGAGTAGGCTGCTGGTGAACTAAGCCCCACCTCCATGATTCACAAGAGACTGTTGGATTATCGGAGAGAGGCTATAGGGGATTGTTAATGCGATTGTACATGTCCAATTGATTGGATCTGTGAATGTGCTGTTGACTCTCATTATTCACCTGTTTGCATGTGTAGGATACTTTGTACATAAGACATCAAGTCTCACTTTGTTTGTTTGTTTGTTTCTTCCGTGCGGTTGTTTTGAACGTGTGACCTCACCAGGGCATCATGTTGGTGTTTGACATCACCAATGAGAAGTCATTCGACAACATCAAGAACTGGATACGGAACATAGAAGAGGTACTGGGAGGCAACACAGTTGTTTTGTGGACCTCAGTTTGTGTCCTGTAGACTGAAATGAAATGTATGCAACGATCCTGTACCACACTCACACTGCTTCCTGCCCTGGTGCAGCATGCCTCTGCAGACGTGGAGAAGATGGTCCTGGGCAACAAGTGTGATGTCAATGACAAACGGCAGGTGTCCAAGGAGCGGGGAGAGAAGGTAGGGCTGGGCAATATATGGCCATTATATTGATATTGTGATGTGAGAAGGCTATATCATCTTAGCTTTTGGATATCATGATAAGTCAAGTGTTGTCCTTTCCAGGTTTTAAAGGCTTTAAAGTGTTGTCATCAACTTACCAGACTGTTCTAGCTGTTCTATTAGTCATTATATATTCACATTACTGATGATTATTTATCAAAAATCTCAAAAAGCACCAATAGTTAACCCTACAATATCATCCCGATGTCGAGGTATTTGGTCCAAAACATTGTGATATTTGTTCTACTCCATACCGCCCAGCCCTAAGAGAAATTGGGGTCCCTGGAGCTATCTAGCATGCTCTGAGTCTCTCAAAGCCCAAAGTAGAGCTGTGGTACACGTCTTTAGAGGTCTAACGGTGCCTTTGGTCTCTTATCTCCCCCCTCTCTCTAGCTGGCACTGGATTATGGTATCAAGTTTATGGAGACCAGTGCAAAGGCCAACATTAATGTGGAGAATGTGAGTCGACTGACTTTGCTGTGGTCACCCTTACCTTTGGGTCCTTAGTACAGTAAATCACGTGTATGGGGGATGTTATCATTTTTACTACTATCTTTTTAACGCACTTTTTCTTAATACTAGTTTTGGTGGAAGAGTCTAATATCCTGTTGGATTATGGGTTGCAGTTATTGTGTTGCATATTGTTTTTCCTCTTTGTGGACTTTGGGTGGGTGGGGTGATCAGTTGATTATCACAGGGAAATATCTGGTATCAATTCAGACTATAAAATATTATTGTGACAAAGACTTGATTACGTTTGATAATGCTGATCCAGCCCTCATTGTATTCACTCTGTCTTTTTTTCCCGCAGGCCTTTTTGACTCTTGCCAGGGACATCAAGGCTAAAATGGACAAAAAGCTGGTAAGGCTTTGGCTGTAGCTAAAACATTGACGAGGTTGTATGAGCCTGTGTGATCATATTACCTGCTTGTGTGCTCATGACGTACATGACGCAGCGACGTGACAATTGAGTATTGGGAATGGAACAAAGTGCTGTATCCAGAATGGCTTCTAGACAAGACAATTTATATTCAGTTATATTAAACGGTTATATTTTATTCTTTCTATGCATTTATTTGATGATGCAACCAAATTTCTTTAGAATTCCACATAGATTTCACTCCTGTTTTGCTCCACTGGTATAGGCACGATATTTTAAATGCGTATGAAATATAATTAGTATGTTGTGGTTTTTGTCATTTAGGTTGAGAATGGCATTGTATTGTCAGTTGTGCAGTGCGTGTGTCTCCACCATTTTGTTTTGAGTGTTCTGGCTTGCCTTCCAGGAGGGTAACAACCCCCAGGGCAGCAGCCAGGGCGTGAAGATCACAGAACAGCCCAAGAAGAGCAGCTTCTTCCGCTGTACGCTCCTGTGAGGAGAGATGTGAGGATGGACAGACTGTCAAAAGAAGAAAAAAACAACCCCACCATCGCCTTAAACGTGTCTCTAAAGAACTGGACAGAGCACGCACAGATCCTATCTCCCGGTTCTAGTCTTCCCACTTTCTCTTTCTCTCTTTCTTTTTTTTTGTTTTGTTCTCCCCCTCACTTCCCATAGTCGAACATCAACAAAACATCAGTTTCTTGCTCTGCTTATGGCCTTCAACGCAGTACCTCATGAAAGCTAAGTACCACGTTTACAGAAACAATTCTTGTCCTTGGGTGGTTGGTTTGCCGAGACATATTATTATTTGATTTCTTAAATTTCTCGGCAGCGAGGCCAAAGTCCCACCTCCACCACTCTGCACGCCCGGCCCCCGTTTCACTGTACAAATACTCAGGGAATCCTTCAATTAATATTTCCAAAAAGATTATTTTACCGATTCATTTTACAGATCAAATGTATACATCTTGTTACTTTTTTAAATAGAACATTTTCCAGCATTTCACAGCTATCTTTTTCAGTGTTATTAGTGTTATCCGCTATTGCGGATTGACGTCTTCTCAGTTGTGGCAGAACATTTGCCGCCATGCAAGATTCTCAAGTTTTATAATTTCTCAGTCTGATCAGAATAGTTAGCATTACCCAAAAAAGGAAAAGGAAAAGAAAAATGCAAATGCTAACTCTTGTGGCCTGTGTCATTAGCTAGGGACAGAAGTGAGGCTTACTCAATGGCCTTAGACTTGGAGGAAATGGCCTTCGTTAAAGCACACTGAAAATGAGGATATGGAGTAAACACTGATTGGCCGTTTGCTTCTCAAAATCTCACCGTCGCTGTTCAGACAAAGGACCAGTAGCCTGACGACTTCAGTTGCATTCCATCAATTTGTTTTATTTTAATGATTTGTTTTTAAGGGTTTAGAAGACTGACATCCGTCATTGTGAATGACGTGCCGACGGCTTATCACAGACCATAAGCAGTGTCTCTAGAGCTCCCCGGAAGTAGTCCCTGAAACAATGCACTTTCTGCTTATTGTCTACCCGTTCGTTCTTATGCCTGATTGGTATTCAGTGTCAGTATGGCTCAGTTACCTATGAGGCTTTCTTCTTGCACACCAGATATTTCCTTCATAAGATTCCAAACGTTGTAGTCACTTCCTCTGTGAATGTATATATATGTATGTGTGGCCTATGTGACCAAGTTAAGGAAAACAGTTTTCCAGTGTATGACTTCTGGATTTGTTCACTTAATGTACATACTGACTAGACTATATGCTTGAATGTTGGTTAAAATGGCCCCAATGTTTCTTTGGCCATCATTTGCAGTCAAAACGAGTCTGTGTGCCAGTGTGTCTTCCTCATCACACATTCATTTAGTTTTTCTATACCACTATGTATACGTTTTCAGTTTTAATGCTGAACCATTCCACATTTGTGATAAATTATTAGTTTGGTCACTGTCTCGAGAGGCACATGTATTCATTGTCTATCGTCAATATTTTAGGTGAAATTCGAAGTGGACTCGAAAGTTTTTTGGTTTTTTTTAATGATTCCTTTTTATTTTAGGTATTCAGAATTGCAATGGAGGCGAGATTAGGTTTGAGTTGAGGTGTAGACTTGCTCGATGCACTTCACCTAGTGACACTGATGTTAAATGCAATTCCCCAATGTAACACCAGGGAGCAATATAGGCTATGGTGCAGTGGTGGGTCTCTGGCGATATTGAATTGTATGTTTTCTACATTTATATCTCTTCCAGTTCATAGGTCTAACGAGGGGAACTTGCTTTTCCAGCCCTTGGAAGGTGGGCTGTACTGTAGCAGTATTTATGAAGTAACAAACAAAGTGCCCTTTTATGTTCTTATGCACTTTTTCAATATTTCCTTCTATGTCTTTTAGCCCTGTTTTAAACCTCATCACTGAGGCCTTGATCTTAAACATTCTGAAAACATGAGTATAGCACATATATTTGGATCCATATTTAGTAATATATTAGTTTTTATGGCTTTAACCACCTAAACATTCCTTTTCCAAGACCCTAATCTGTGTTTTTACACAACCTGCTATCACAGCCATCAGAACTGCATCTTTCTGGCTTCTGCACATTACTCTATAACGTGCAAAATTATATCACTGAATTTAGCAATGTGCAAAAGGGCTTGCTTGTAGAGCCGTGGCTTTTATTTTTTTCTGCTTTCATTTCTGCTTTAAGAGTTTTGTTTTGAGTATGTGTGTGTGTGTATATATGTGTGTGTGTGTGTGTGTGTGTATATATATATATATATATATATATATATATATATATATATATATATAGGAAGCTAATTGAAAGCGAAGAACCACCTTAGAGAATTTTGTGATGCCATTGGTGAGACGAAATGTTTGTCAATGAAATCCATTACTGTAGTCCCCCTAAAATGGTATTGAACTCTGATGTATTTCAGCACTTTACGCAACACCAAAATTATTAGTAACCTTGTTCACAAAAGAAAGCCACTCTTTGAAATGCCTCTCGAACAGGTTTAGGGTCTTTTTGTATTGTAGCTTTAAAAATATATATTATCAAATTATTAATCTGGCAGATTTATATTGTCCTATCTATAGTTTAAAATTCTAATTGATTGATTACTGGTGGATTCCATAGGGAATCATTAGCTTTTCCTTCAACAATTGTAAATAAAATACTTTCAATGATTGTACTTTCATAAAAACCTCTGATCTACACCTCTGTGGATGTGTACTTTTGATGATTTATTAAAGAGATTCTTTTTGACAGTTTTCTTGTATTGTGTTCGAATTGTAAAAACAAGTACAAGAATGGCCTACATATAGTTTGTTGTATTGTATTATTATAACAGGCCCTGGCCACAACAACACTTAAAAGGACACTACTGTCATGTACGTAGATGTTTTTATTTGATTATTTGAGCCTGGTCATGTGCAGTTGATCTGACGACACCTCCATGAGAACCCACCCACCCGCATGTCTACCTGCGGGCAGCCCTGCACCCTGTCATACCACACATCACTCCCTTCATCGCGCTGCTGTCAGGTACGCACTTTACTTCTGTATTTCGCTATTAAATGGCATACCGATCATGAAAACATGGTGATTACATATAAATACGCGCTGTGGTCCGCCTTTTTTGCTACTTTGTTGACATTTTTGTTTGCGTTTTTTCACGCCTAAACCGACCGCATTACGAAGTTGGTTAATCGTTATTCATTATAATTTTTCTGGGTTCAGGTCGTTGTGGTGCGATGGATGTGCGCCACTTTTACGGGGAACACCACTACAATACCACTGTCACCCCTTGTCCCATCGACCAAGGTCTATGGTGTAACAATGTTCCCCAATGGTTCCACGGCGTCACTTCAAGGAAGTAAGTCCCTTAAATTCCAACATAGATCTTGTTGATTAGGAGGTAAACAAGTAGCCATCTGATGGTGTATGTATAGTGATTACTTATGAGTTCAACACATAGCAAATGCATTAAATACATCATTTGCTATCTACCAAAAAATGTGATCTACAATAAGTAGGCCTACTGTCACATCTTGGCCCACAAGTTCAGCATCCTGTAACTTTCTTTTTATTTACATGTGTATGTCTTATTTGCCTACAGTAGATGGCCAAGTTCTACTGGTGCAGTTTATTGTTTTGTTTGTAGACTGAAGATACAGTCTCTTGAATGTATCAACCCAGTACCAAAAGCCTTCCCTTCTTAGCCTGGCACTAACTATTGATTGATTTCTCTATTGTTTTATTGTACTGTATTGCTATGCAACCTGGCAGAAGAATTTCCTTCGGGATTAATAAAGTTCTATCTTATCTTGTTGAACAAATTTTGACTTTGAATTTGGATAAATGTTAAATATTATCCACGCAGGGCTGCAGAGACGCTATTGCTGGGCAAACCGCCTGGCTACTTCCTCGTCCGAGTCGGTGAGAGCAGGCATGGGTACACGCTCTCATACCGGTTAGTGTTTGCAGTACAGACATGTCCCGTCCCACTGTTTACCATGCTTTTATATCCTCACGGTATACGGGTACGCCACACACTTGCCATTGTGTTTCCTCGCCAATCGCACACCATTGATGCGCACTCCACACACAAAAACAGTCATACAAAATGTGACGTACGAATCTTCTTTGACATTTACCCGCCCTAAACACAGAGCTACAGATCGCTGCAGACATTTCATGATCGACGAGATGCGAGACGGAAACTTCACCATCACCGGTGAATGCACGCGCCACCGCACTCTGCAGGACCTGGTGGACTTCCACAGCAGAAACCCCTTCATGCCATTCAACGAACTGTTGACCGTGCCTTGTAGACAGGTGAGGAACCCCACCCCACCCACCCCCTCCCACACACACACACACACACACACACACACAATCATATTTGGCTTTTATACTTCTGCTCTGTTTAATCTTCCCCTCTCCCCCCCCTTCTGCTGTTGGAAGATGTCAGAGGCTACTGAAACACAGGAGCGTGTCCCAGTAGCCCGTCCTCGCCAGACCTCCTTACCGTCCATCCCGACTTTCTCAGCACTTGCACATCACACCGATGCCACACCCAATGGGTTTAATAGCCAGCTGCAAGATCACTTGGACTTACGAATGCAGTCTTTGGTAAACATTTACATTTACATTTAGGGCATTTGGCAGCCGATTTTATCCAAAGCGACTTACAAAGAGTACATTTGTTGAAGGAGGCAGCAGTACATCGCTGTGGTGCATAAAGATAAGAATAGAGCAGGTTTCCGAGCATTCAGAGTTGCGAGACTAACAGAGCGAGTTTCATAATTGCTAGGTTGCCTAATTGCATAATAGCTGGGATAAACAATACTTTTGTCTTTGCATGTATATCATATATATATAGTTTTCTATGTATAAGAAGACACGCTGTCAATTCCAGGTGAACACTGCCACCCCAACAGCATTGCCCAGGCAGAGGGATATTTACAACACCACCACCACCGCCACACAAGCCCACCTGGCCCCGGACATCCCTGCAGAGGTCCCCAGACTACTTGAGACAAACGACAACAACAATTTCCTGTATCCGACGCTTCCGACCTCTACCCTCTCCACGTCCGGGACGACCACCGTCTCCACCCCGGAGCAGAGTGCCCGGCAGGATGAGAACGACAGCGGCGGCGACACAAAACCCTCGGCCGCGCTCAGCCACACGGAGCTGATGGCGATGTTTAGAAAGAAGAGGGTGGTATTGCAGGAGAGCCCTCAGTCGGTGGAGGGCTCGCTCTCCAGTGGAGCCGGTCGACCGGTGGACGAGGTGTTGCCCCAGGAGTACGGTCTGCCCCCGCCTTACGCACCTGGCTACTACTAGGAGAGCAAAACAAACTGAAACGGATGGATCAGCTACAAACGGATATGTGATTGATCCATTGATCTGAAACAAATGAAGGCGATGTATTTATTTTTGCTAGATTTTTTTTTAAATACTTCTATAATAACAAAATGGGATGGGCGGTGCATTAAATAATGAATTATGAATAATGAATGATGCGGCAGTAGCTCAGGAGGTAAGAGCGGTTGTCTGGCAACAGGAAGGTTGCTGGTTCAAGCTCTGCCTAGCTAAGTGTTGAGGTGTCCCTGAGCAAGACCCCTAACCCTAAGTGCTCCTGACGTGTTGGTCGTTACCTTGCATGTTTGGCACCGCCGTCGGTGTATGAATGGGTGAATGTCAGGCGCTTTCAATGTCAGGCTGCAAAGCGCTTTGGATAAATCTTTCAGAGAAAGCGCTTTCTTTCTACCCATATCTCTATGCATCCATATTAGGGATGTTCTGTGAAAACGAGTATGATTGCATGTAAAGTTGCATGATGTATATTTCAATTGGAGGATGTGAGACTACGAAAAGGGTCAAATGTGGAAGTTGCTATTAGGTCAAATTGTGTGTTGATTCATTGTCAACAATGTGGGCGGGAGACTAAATAAACCTGTTTTACGGCTTAACATTTGATACATTTGTGCGTGTGTGTTTTAAGCAACCTCACCTGGCCTGACACACACCAGCCATCTCCACATGCTCAATAAGAGACTGCTGGCATGTCAGATTACAGCTGATCTGCCTGCAACACTAAACTGTTTTCAACACATCTACCTGTCCTGTTGGTCTGAGGAGTGTGTACTACAATCTACAAGCTTTTACTCTCAGGGCTTTAAAGGCAATACATTTACCATTTACTTTTGACCCCCATCCTCTTATTACAAGCAAACATGGGTGGGTTTCCAAGAGACTCAGTGACATCTAGTGGCAATTAATTAAAAAAATGAACATTGAAATATTTAATATGGTCATTGCACCGTAGTTCTCATGTACGTTGTGTATGTCGGTAGCCCTAAATAACTAATTGGAACCAGTTTGTTGCATAGACACGGGTCCCCAATTATCAATTATTGATCAGAGAAAGAAAGCGTTCTCCTTTTATGGAATATACACCCAACGCTGTCCCATGACAACACAAATTGTTCGATTTATCTCTTCCGGTAACGCGGGAGGAGAGGGGTAATTTCACGACCTTATAAGCGCAAACGGATCCAAAAGGAAGCACCGCCTCCGCCGAATCATCAAAACACGCGAACCCAATCCACTGGGGCGGTGAAGTGACGTCATCGCCGTTTTTTCGCTGCTACAAATCGGCTTCGTCCAAGTTTTACTCATGCGGTGATTAAGTAGTATTTCTTAAGTAAGGCCAAATATTTCAGAAAGTTACCAATATCGACGAACAATGGCGTTCATACCAGGACAACCGGTCACAGCTGTTGTGGTAAGTTTACGAGTCGGACGGTCGTTTCCTCCATTGTTCAACTTCGGCCTTCAGTTTAAACAATGTGTAAAAAACACACGTCTCGGAATATATATGTATATATATTATATTGCAACTAGTTTTCGCCCAGGTGTAGATACACATACGTATACGTGTCGTTTGTATACAAGAAATAAGCGACACTCCCTAGATAGACCTCCCTAGCTAACTTTGGTTCCTATATGAAAATCAATAAACTAAACCAGCTTTTAGGATTAACATTCCCTAACCTATATGACATGTCTATTATGTTATGCATGAGGTAACATTGATTTTGTGAGCTTTTGGGGGGTTAACATAGGTGGATACATAGGTGTGGTCATCATGTATTGACTTGAGATCCTGTCTACACAAGTGACTGATAACATAGCCTACTAACACCCACTTCTGTCTTTAATCAGGAATATATCCACTCCTATGGGCTTCTTGTGGCTGACTTCATATCTATTGTCACCACTGACGTAAAGGTTTACAACACATAATGAATGGGGTAGGGTGGCACTGGCAACACAACACAACAAATAGTCCTTGAAGTCCTTTTTTTTGATGACGGCTCAAGTCGACACATCATTGTATGAGCCAACCCCTCTGACTCTGATCTGAGAGTCGTTTCTTCACCAGCACACACAGGAAGCCTTTGTGTTCAGTAGTAGTGAGCTTTGAGTGGCCCTACTCCTAGTGGCCAAGCAACAGCTGGTTCAAAGTCAAGAATAGGGGACTTAAAGAAACTTTGAAGCCTACATCACTCTGTGTGAGGGGTTGTGTCTGCTGTGATTTAGTCATTTGCACAAATCATGATGCCACCATGCACGGATGAAATGATCTCTTAATTCAGTTACATTTTATTTGTATAGCCCTTAATCACAATACAGCCTCAAAGGGCTTTACAGGCCAGATTATCGGAACATGCCATTGTTGCAACATGCAGTATACTTATCTTACCGGAAGGTTCAGAATTTGCTATTGCACTACCATGGTCACAGTGCTATAGTGCAATCGTTGGATATGAGTCACTGAGACAGTCACTCTTTGTTCTTTGTGTGCCACGTTCAAACAATGCTGTAATTAATCACAATAATTAATAATTAATCACGCGTGTTTGTTTTTGAGCAGCAGCGGATTGAGATCCAGAAGCTGCGGCAGGGAGAGCACCTGATCCTGGGGTTCAGCATCGGAGGAGGGATTGACCAGGACCCTGTGCAGAACCCCTACTCTGAGGACAAGACTGACAAGGTGTGTGTGTGTATCAAATGGTCACCTGCAGTTTTGCTTTACATACAATTCTCAAACTCGAATCACTGAAGGCAGCTCTCCACTATGGGACTTTAAAGTCACACCTGACATCAGGGGTGCGATCTACACGACTGGTCTTGGGGGGTCACTAGTCTTTGCCCTTGCTGTCTGATTTGGGGATCTGGGGTCCACGCTACACTACTGGGAACATGTGGGGGTACACACATGAAGATTCTAACCACCACAAACGTTTTGACAACCAACTCCAATTTGGCAGAATGCTAAATCAATATAACTATTTTAGGCTATATGTAATATGTTATGTATATGTAATATAAAATGTACGTTAGGTCTAATATTGTAAAAATAAAAGCAAAACAAATATAAAACTGGTCGCAGCTGTTTAATCAATTTTGTCCTATGTGGAGTAATTATAACTCGATTATGTGTAATATTACAGGCCTACCTATCTTGTTAAATAATGTACAGCAAACAATTTAACAAACTGTTTGCGCAATGATGTGAGATGAATTTGTTGAATAACTCGATATTGTGCACATTATGTCGGCCTACATGTATACATATATGGAAAAATAAATGTCCAATGTAAAAAGATTTTAGAAATGTCCAAAAAATACCTACGTTGTTCTTGATCTCAATTCTGTGTAATATGAGAATGTAGCTGAGTTGATGTGGAATTCTTCTGAGGCTAAACCCAATGGTTTGGTTTTTAAGTGGTGTGTCTTTCAGGCTACTGTTTGTTAATCAATGATGAGTTATTGTTTCCTATAACCCTGCCTCCTGTGGTGCTGATCAGCGCCAGTGCGAGTAGAGAAATAGTTTGGGAAGAAGGGAGTGAGAGAAGGACAGGCCTGAACACATCCGCCTCGAGTCAGCCCTCGGTGGGGGAGACACTTGGCAGGAGGGGTATAATGGTTCCCGTTCAAAAAGCATACTGTCTATAAACCGATCCCGTATTCACCTTCTGTTCTCTCATTGAATGACAGATCTGATCTCACCAGACAGATATGCTTTCTGGGTCTTTTTATAACGGATGGTTTGAAACGGCATGAGTTGTGGAAAGTACTATGAAATCAATGTGTGATGGATATACTGAATATTAAGTCCATAACCATAATGTGTTGCAAATATATAAATTATCTAAAAGGATTACATAAAAGTTCTATCTTATTGCAAATATTGATAGATTAAATCAATGGGAGTGTTTTTTTTTTCTTTAGAATTTAACACTTTTTCAGCTCCATGTGGAGACTATAGCGGTTGTCTGTTTGTCTGTTTGTCTGTTTTACACTAGTTCAGTGTAATCCCTGTTCAGACAGACCTCGAGTTTCTGATGATTTGAACACAGGATGTACTAATGAATGATGCTTTCCCCCCACCACCGCAGGGTATCTACGTAACCAGGGTAACGCCCAAGGGACCAGCTGAAGTGGCAGGCTTAAAGATGGGAGACAAAATAATGCAGGCATGTATAACCACACATTTATCACCCCAAAGAATTGCCACCTTATCGTGGTGGGGGGGTTTGGGTGCCCCCGTGACCCTGGGAGCTGTGTTGTCCGGGGCATTAGCCCCTGGTAGGGTCTCCCAAGGCAAAGTGGTCCCAGGGGAGGGGCCAGACTAAGAGCGATTCAAAGACCCCATGAAGAGACTCACGGAAAAATCAGTCACCAGGGAAACCGGGGCCCCCTTCTGGAGCCAGACCTGGGAGGGGAGCTCGTCGGCAAGCGTCTGTTGGCCGGGCCTGGGCCGGGCCTTTCCCTGGCGGGGAAGGTGCGGGAGGTGGATCGGTACCAACTAGATATGGTTGTGCTCACCTCCACGCACAGCACCGGTTTTGGAACCAAACACCTGGAGAGGGCCTCTCCTTTTCCGGAGTTGCCCAGGGTGTGAGGCGCCAGGCGGGTGTGGGGATACTCACAAGTTCCCGGCTGAGCACCGCTGTGTTGGAGTCCTCTCCGGTGAACGAGAGGGTTGCCTCCATGCGACTGCAAGTCGCTGGGGGGAAGGCTCTGACTCTTGTGTGTGCCTACGCACCAAACAGCAGCTCAGAGTATCCGGCCTTCTTGGAGTCCTTGGGTGGCATCCTGGAAAGGGTTCCATCCGGGGACTCCATAGTTCTACTGGGGGACTTCAACGCACACGTGGGCAATGGAGAAACCTGGAGGGGAGTGATTGGGATGAACGGCCTGCTCGATCTGAACCAGAGTGGTGTTTTGTTATTGGACTTCTGTGCTAGTCATGGACTGGCCATAACAAACACCATGTTCGAACATAGGGTGGTCCACAAGTGTACGTGGTACCGGACCACCTCAGGCCAAAGGTCGCTGATCGACTTTGTAATCGTATCAGCAGATCAGAGATCAGGAACAGAGCCGTCAACTGATCACCACCTGGTGGTGAGTTGAATCAGATGACACGGGAGGCTGCCAGACAGACCTGATAAACCCAAACGTGTAGTGAGGGTGAACTGGGAACATCTGGTGGAAGCCCCTGTCCGTAAGGTCATTAACTCCCACCCCCGGAAGAACTTCTCGTGCATCCCAGGTGAGGTTGGGGACATGAAACCTGAGTGTTCCATGTTCAGAGCCTCCATTGTAGAGGCTGCAGCTCGGAGCTGTGGTCAAAAGGCTGTCTGTGCCTGTCGTGGCGGCAACCCAAGAACCTGTTGGTGGACACCAGCGGTGAAGGAAGCCGTCAGGCTGAAGGAGGCCTTTTGGGCCTGGTTGGCCCAGGGGTCTCCTGAAACAGCAGACGGGTACCGGGAGGCCAAAAGGACTGCGGCTTCAGCAGTCGCTGAAGCAAAAACCTGGGTGTGGGAGGAGTTCGGGGAAGCCATGGAGAAGGATTATTGGTTGGCCTCAAGGAAGTTCTGGCAAACTGTCCGGCGACTCAGGAAGGGAAAGCTGGGCTTGGCTCAGGCTGTGCTCAGTCGGGGAGGAGAACTGCTGACCCAGACTGAGGATATTGTCCGGCGGTGGAAAGAACACTTTGAGGAACTCCTGAACCCGACCAGTATGTCCTCTGTGGAAGAGGCAGTCTGAAGACTTTGGGGGGGGGGGGGTGAGAAGCCTCACCCATATCCTTGGTAGAGGTCACTGAAGTAGCCGTTTTGGGTGTTTTCCTAGGCAATTTAAAAAAATGCAAGAAAGTTTTTGAGAACATTTATTTTCAATAGAACAACATTTATTTAACAACAAAAAACATTGAAATTGTTTAGGATGTCTCAAGAATCCTAGAGTCCTAGTCCAGCTTGCGCTTGCAGTGGTGCAGATTTGGCTGTTTAGAGCGGTCATGCTCAACTGCCTGCAGCACATTCTGCAGGTGCTCCTCGCTCCTGCCACAAAGTCTGATGTGAGTTTGACGCCACGCTCGGCACAGTCATTCACAACATTGATGGCAGGTACATTCACCGCACCCATCTGGAATGCTTCACTGGCAGCCCAATCCTCTACAACCAGTGAGAGAAACGCTGGATCGATGTGCAGCTGGTGCATGCCGAACCAGCAGTCTGGGTTGGCGAGGTCAGCCAAGCTGGTGGTCGGTGAGAGGGTTGGAAACTTCGGCTTGCCGAAGCCAGTGCCAAAGCGGAGCTGTGGGGCTCGCATGGGGAGGTCAGCCGGCTTGTGCTCCAAGATGGCATCTGCAAGTGAGCACCACTCGCCAACTGGCGCCGAAGAGTGCCAGGGGCAGCATCTCGCCTGTCAGGTACCATAGACTTGTACGTGTACAGGTGGTGTTAGAGTGTGAGGTCGTTCCATGCGGCTTCTACGGCCGTGTCACAGGTCAGCCACCACGTTGCGTAGATGTGCTTAATGAAGTTGGCAAACGCCCGAATCTTCAGCACCTGCTGCCACGTAGTGATGTCCCCTGAGGAAGCAACGCAATGTGCTGCTCCATCAAGGCCAGCTTGAGAGTGTAGAGCAGCTTGGCCATCCACCGCGCCTTCTGCAGTGCTCCCGGCCGTTGGAAGGTAACTGGAGTGTGTGCTGCACCCAGATACACAAGACACAGCTGCACAAACTCACGGTAGTCGCCTCGCTTGTAGTCGAGCACTCCTGCAGTGCACGCAATGAGTTCAGCACGCAACTTGCCCAGGAACGGTGGTTCGGCCTCGTCAGGAATGTAGCGGGACAATGGGCTGCTGTCCTTATGTGGCACCAGGTCCCAGTTGTCCTGGAGCCGTTTAAGCAATGTAACCTCTGGCGAGCGTGACGTCTCCACCTTGAGGTCAGTGAAAATGTGGCTGAGGATCACCTCGCCGATGTGGTGCCGGCACCCGGACCAGAGCAGTGGTCGACCCAGTGAGAGCTGGATGGCAATGCAGGCTGCCGTGAGATGGCCAGTGTTTGATGCGGTGGTGTCAAATGCCATGTTGACAACCTGATCGGTGCAGCACCACCCCTGCAGCAGCTTGCATGTCAACCGGGCGATGATCATTCCGCATGGCTCGTCAGTGGAGCAGCTGTTTCATCTGCGTTGCAATCCTCATCAATGTTGCTTTCCAACACCGTCATGCTGGATGTCGCAGTCATCTCCTGCTGCCCTTTGGTTAGGTATACCTGCTGGGCTGCGCTCCTGTCGCCGCTTCACCTTGGATTGCAGCTTGGTATCGAACGCTCCAAATGTGGCCACTCTGTCGCCCTTCATGCTGGCTAGCCTGTGCTCCATTGCATCCACCAGTCGAGCTGTAGCCTCACTGGAGCGCCTGGCCTGCGGAATGTGCCGCAACTTGTTAGCGTCGAGAAGTGCCACCATCTTGTCGCATGCTTGACGATCGCTCACCATTGGGATATTGGCCTTCCCATAAAATGGCCGCACCTGCTCCAAAACGACCTTGGCCACCTTTGGCAGGTGTTGGTGGCGTTGAGGGAATTGAGTGCCTGAAAATGTAAAGGTGTAACCATGAAAAAACACAAAATAATATATTTTGTGACACACTCAGGGGGTGACGAGTGTTCACGTGACTGAAATATAATCAATTCAAGGTCCACACCACTTCTTGTATTTCTGTAGAACTCACACGTCGTCTTTGTCTCCACTCTTCCTCCTCCTCTCGTCCACGTTCACTTCTTTCTCGTCCACTTCTTTCACGTCCACGTCCACGTCCACGTCCACGTCCACTTCTTCCTCTCCCACGTCCACTTCTTCCTCTCCCACGTCCACGTCCACGTCCACGTCCACGTCCACGTCCACGTCCACGTCCACGTCCACGTCCACGTCCACGTCCACGTCCACGTCCACGTCCACGTCCTCTTCCAACACGCTCTCCTCGACTCTCCCCACTACCCAGGTCCTCTCCTATTTATGTCCTGAAGGCAGAGCAGTGATTGGCTGCCGCTGAGTTCTTTTAACAAGGCGCAGGTGTCTCCCATACGGCTGATTGCCTGTATCTCACGGGTTCCCTCTAGGGGCCAAAGAGGGAATGCCGGTCTAGGAGACTGTGTCTCCCTGGCCGATTACCCCCTTTTGCCGTAAAAGCTGATGTTCCACCTCTAGATCACCACGTCGCAAAAATATTTTGCATTTGTTTTTGCATGGATGGTAACGCTTTGAGCACCCAAACCAATCAATATGCTGGAACTGTGTATTTTGATGCACCCTAACGCCTAGTCAATGTCGCGTGAAGGTCGGGGACAGTACCTGTGGAATGGCAGACCGGGGTGGTGGTCCCTATTTTCAAAAAAGGGGACCGGAGGGTGTGCTCCAATTACACTGCTCAGCCTCCCCTTATTCCAGGGTGCTGGAAAGGAGGCTCCGGCCGATTGTCGAACCTACGGGATACTACGGGAGTATGGGGTACCGGGGCCGTTGGTACGTGCTATTCGGTCCTTGTACGAACAAAGTGCGAGCTGCGTCACTATTCTCGACACAAAGTCAAGCACGTTCTCAGTGGGTGTCAGCCAAGGTCCCTTGTCACCGATTCTGTTCGTGATCTTCATGGACAGAATCTCAAGGCACAGCCGAGGTGAGGAGAGTGTCCGGTTTGGGGACCTCAGAATTGCATCTCTGCTCTTTGCAGATGATGTGGTTCTTTTGGCGACATCAGACCGTGACCTCCAGCATGTACTGGGGCGGTTTGCAGCCGAGTTTGTCTTTGGGGAAAAAAACATTGCTTGAGCTTTTTAAAAGAATTAATATTTTTGTATTAATAAAAAATACAAAACAACAGCTTTATTGATATACAGGACTGCACAAGCAAGGGCATAATACGATAAGTCAAGGTCATGTTGTTGCCTGTTGCCACCATTTTCCCACCAAATGTTAGTGTACAAGAAGCCAAATGTTAGCGTATCGTGCTAACCTTCCCCCTTCCTCATCGCCCAGGTTAACGGCTGGGACATGACCATGGTAACCCATGACCAGGCGCGCAAGAGGCTCACCAAGAAGAAGGAGGAGGTGGTCCGACTCCTGGTGACCCGGAAGTCCCTGGAGCAGGCGGTCAAGCACTCCATGAGCAGCGGGCACAGCCATTAAGCGGGTTAAAACAGGGAGGGGGTTTGGACTTGAGTACGGGTGGACTGTCAATCAGGATGAGAGGTGGGCGTTTTTATGGTTATTTTCACGTGCTCAAAAACTAAACTCACACAGACCAACCAATCCGTGACGGTGCTTCTACCCTGAGAGGGTCGTTTAAGGTCTACTTCCATTTGTGTGCCTCTACCTGCGATGGGACATTTAAATTCCTTGCAGCTGTAATCATTCTCAGAAAGTTAATAAGTTGGGAGAGAGAGCTGTCAATCGTTGCTACACACACACACACACACACACACACACACACACACACACACACACACACACACACACACGCTCCAACACCTCCACTCTAGAGCATTCTAATCTGTGCATGCAGCCGGACATTTAAAAAGTGGTGTTGGTTACACATTGGATGCGTTTGCATACTCGTGTCCCGAAAACGGAAAAAAAGATAATAGTTTCCATTGAATGTGTTAATTGCAATCCGACCGCTTCCAGCTCTGCTCAAACTGTGCGCCTTGTCCTACCTACTGCAGGCGGCTCCTTCTGTGTGCGACTGACTTGAAGTTCCAGTTCGGTTCTATTTGACCTGGTTCTGTTCTGGAATCTTACGAACACTTAATAAAAGGGAGATTGTTTTTTCGCACAGAATCGTACACTTTCCATCAACAGTATACATTCATTTTTTTTTTTTAAAGGAATGTGGCTCATGCCGTATTTCCTTACATTCCCAGAAAACATTCAGCTAAAAAATCCTTTGGCCGATGAGAAGGCCTACTGTGAGATGCGAGGGGGTGTGGTTAGTGCCGGCAGGTGGAGACAAGGCGGGCGGAGCAGCAAAACATCTGCGATTGACGCAGCTGTGGGTGCATGGCATTGTGACGTGGCATTGTGGCAATAGACTTTGCTACATTGCCACTTCTATAGCTTTTTCTGACAAATGACACACTCGGTCTGGCGAATAATCAAGGATTTAATGTCCAACACAAATCGATGAGTCACGTTAAACTAATGAAAAGAAATATAAAGAACAGTCCGTTGTCGGTGTATATTCGGTGTTGAGCGATACGGCGTCGGAGACGTTGCGGGGCACTCTCATGCCATCTGTACCCAGCCTCTTACTGTGGGGAGAGTAAACAGGTGTCAAAAAATACCATCCCGTTAATTACACTCATCCCCTACAGCTGCGTCAATTCTAGATGTTTTGCCGCTCCGCCCCCCTTGTCTCTACCATCGCATCTCACACCTGCAATGACAATTTACAGTTTACCTGTCAGTCATCTGTTTGTTTAAAACGCTATGTATTACTACACACACACACACACACACACACACACGGGATCATTTGGGAATAATCATTTGCGATAATGTTTTGTTTGTTTGTTAGATTATATTCTGATGTCTTCAGAAACCAAAGCGACTTGCCAAGAAACTATGCGAAACAATTAAATAATGACTTTTGTACTTATTTTATATGCAGTTGTTTTTATACTTCATTCTGTATTATGCACACTATACTGAGTCTGTTGTACCACTACCTACTCTATCTGTATCACTTTCATCACATGTATATCAACATCATCAGTGATTTTTTTTCATGGATATCGTCCCATGTACCTGTGCTTTATTGGTACTCAATATGACTGACCACATAACACTTTTGCATTTCATTTGTGTGAAAGAAATTAATTTAACTTGATCCATTCGTTTAGTTTGCGGTGATTTATTATGCATGTATCTAACACTTAAATGTCACACTATTGACATCCATTTTCACTGTGTCCAACTTGGAAGAGCACTGTGCCTGTGCATAAACACGTGTGAGAGATTGCTGTTATTATGCATCTACCTTTATACCAAGTATGAGTTCACCATCTCTAACACTGGAACTTTCTAGTTTTATTTCTTGAACCTGCTTGCTATTGATGTCAACAAGCAGGCCAAGTCACCCCCCCCCCGCCCCTCCACACCTCAACAGAAAAATCTTCCATCTTCCATTTTATGATTTCTATATTAAACCTGGTCCATGTAGATAACCATGGATGGATTGTTTTTTTCCCAAAAAATTATACTGCTTTTAATGCAGATAGCTCTGTGGTTTGCGATAACCAATACTGTCTAGTTATTAAAATAATTTTGTTAACTTTGGTGTGTCCATGTCCGTTGGTTTACATGCAAACATTAATTTCATCTGCAAATATTCTGAATAGTAGTAACTAGAAAAGGCAATTTCTGAAGAAATTGCGGTGTGAATGCTGTATGTTGAAAGGCTGACGCTAAACTGAATTGCTGGCTTGAATTTGGAGCTGAAGGACTATGAAGAATTGGAAATCTGAATCACCCGTTTTGAATATTTTCAAAAAGTATGAATGGGAATGTATGAAAGATGTCGAAAATATTAATGTTTGAATGAGGTTTGTAGCTGAAAGTATGAATGAGTAATGAAGAGTTGAAATGCTTGAAGGTGGGTGAAAAAAATGACTTTTTGAACATTTGAGGCTGCAGTTGGTGGGCACTCCTGTCGCTCCGAGGCTCATAAATCCAAAAGTATACGGCCGTTTGTTTCCGTAGTTACATTTCTTTGACCGTTTCCTACGTTTTGGTGTTTACATTACGGATGTGGAGTTAATATTGTGGTCGGGATGGCAATTAAAAAATTATATTAAAAAAATATTTTCATCCACTCTAGCTGTGACGTCACCCACACTAGCAAACGCAATACACACCAATGTAAAAGTCTCTGGGGAATTAAATTTGAACTGTGATTGTGTAAAAAGTATGTGTGAATTCATCCAAGTGTCCTGAACGTTGAATTGAATGTATGAATGTATGAATGTATGAATGAATGGGAAGAGGTTGAATATGAGTGGGTTTGAAAGTTTTTGGAAGATTCACCCCATTCATTTCAATGGGGAAAAATACTTGAAAAAAGTATGACGGGTATGAATAAGAAAAGATATAGCAATGATAAATACAAAATGTGGAAGGAGTTACACAGCAAAAAAGCGGGCGGAATAATAATATATTTGTAGAATAACATGTTGTGAATGCTTCTCAGCATTCACACCAATAATAGTAAGAGAAAGTATGTGTACTTGTAGTCACTATTTTGTTGTTGTAAACTATACACTTGAAAGACATATTGCAGTATGGTGATATTTATAGCAAGTGACATACAGGATAGTTGAGTGGTTTGAGGTTTTTACTCCCATATTGCACTGTGCCACGCTGTAGGACACACAAGTACTTAGCAATACAACTGAAGTTTGCCTCATGATGATGATCACATGCTTGCGTACAATATTCTGTACTATCACCGTCACTTTTTTGTATTCAAAGGAACCGTCGGCCCAATCGTAGTCACATGACATTTAACAGGATCCATGCTCTGACCGTTCAGTGTTCACTGAGGCAGTTTGACTCGAGCACTCGGCCTGCTTTCATTTCTTAATGTGAGCATCTGCGAACAATCATTTCCCCTTTGAAGGGCTCGGTGGGAACAGGGCCTGACACAGATTATTATTAGAAGAAGAAGTATTTAGAAGAAGAAGGGCTGGGAGTAGAATGAGAAGCCAAAACAGGTGCAAATGTGAGTGTCCTGGCCAAAAATACGACCTCCACACACCACATAAAACATACAAGCTTTTATTATTTTATTTATTTTGTTATTTTATGTTCCACATGGAATAAGCCTTTGTATAATGTCTCTGTGCACCTCAAAGAGAGCTCCTTTCGTCTACTGAGCCTATCACCAGGAGACCTAGCACTACCCCTCTCTCCTCTTTCTCCCCAGGATAGAGGAGATATGGATATGTACTGCGAATCAACTCAGTTGATTGGCCTCTCCTGCTGTGACTGGCGTAAGTCTTGGCCAATTCTGAGCTCTCCATGATGGTCATTCCCCCTCACCTCTGTTTCTGTCACCTCCATTGTTGTTAATGAAAGTTTCCCCATAAGAATCATTCACCCATAGTCTCTCTGAAGATGCTTTGGAAATGTCCTGCCTGTGTGTCTTCCCCTGATCACACTGCATTAATTCAAATACTTGTCAAGAAGTGTCCTAAAATAAATGCTTTTTCATCAGTGAGACAGAAATTGACATCTGAATGGGGGCACAGTGACAGACATTAACGAAAGCGGAGATATGCATGGCCATTTTGGGTGAATTTCATGCCATTGGTTGATTGTTTGATTTAGGGCAGGGCTTCTCAAAGTCCGGATCTGGACCGAACTACAAATCAATCCGGACCGGACCCTGTGTCACATCCTTGACTTTCACTTTCACGGAAGTGAAAGTCTAATGCTCCCATAAAACATTGGTAGCATTAGGGAGGGGCGAGGGAGTTTTTCCCCAATCAGAAGCGCAGCGTCATTGTTATGACAATTAGTTGTCACTGTTAGTCAGGGACCTGCACACGTTATTGTGAATGCTGGCAGCATGTTGTTCTCAAAGTTCCCAAAGCAAAGGAAAGTTGATCAAGAGAACCGAGAATTCAAAGAAGAATGGACAGAGAAATATGCATTTATTCTCCCACAGTCCAGCACCAAACCAATGTGCTTGATTTGCACAGAAACCGTGGCCATCATAAAGAGTGGTAATGTGAAATGCCACTATGAATCGAAGCACAGCTATTTTGAGCAGCAGTATCCCCAGAACACAGAGGTGAGGACAGCAAAACGTACTCAGTTAAAATCTTCCTATCGAGCCACAAACAGACTGTTTGTCAGATCTATGACAATGCAAGAGAGAGCAAATTAAGCCTCACTCAGAGTGGCCTGGGTTTTGGGCAAGCACAAAAAGCCCTTTTCTGATTCAGAAGTAGTGAAGGAGTGTATGACTGAAGTAACTGAGGCTTTGTTGGAGGGTAAGGAGAAACAGGAGATGTCTGAGAAAACTGGAAGAATACGCTGCCATTCCGGGCCAACGAGGCGAATACAGGCAGGAGGTTGGGGTTGATGTGGAAGAAGTTACAGAAAAGGGTCGTGGTGTATCGCTGGCAGGGGATGTAACTCCCACCATGATCCGCCTCCACCGCATCCCACCTGAACGTATCGAAGAGTAGAAACCCCTTCGGCAGGTCGAAGATGGAGAAGTCGCTGTCTTTGGACAGCACCGGGCAGCACCACTCCCTGGCCAGGGCAGCCACCTGGCAGTCAGCCTCTCCGAAACACTTGACCTGCGGCACATTCATGTCGCTCAGCGTCTGTTCGAACACCAACCAGGTGTGGATGGGAAGGTAGCTTTTACTCTTGCCTGTCACAGCAGCTTCATGGGCCCTTTGGATCTTCTGTCTGGTCCGGTCCATAATGGTTTCCAGTCTATCAACGGTGTCGCCCGGGCCGCCGTCCATCAACACGTAAGGTTTGACTCCACAGACATCCAGATTCGTGAAGAAGGTCCGGACTTGGGCCTGGAAGGCCAGGTACTCCCCACCATGGTTCTGGTCCAGGTAGGTTCTGAAGTACAGCTGGAAGATCAGGTTGTAGCCGTCCACCACCAGCTTGCTGTTCCTGAAGCGGATGTCCTCAAAGATCTGGTTTTCCTTCAGCAGCGAGTACAAGTTCTTCACCCCCATGGTGACTGGATAGGTCCAATTCTAACTAATCTCTATGTCAGGGCTTCTCAAACTCCGGACCGAACTGCAAATCAAACTGGACCGGACCCTGTGTCACATTAGATGTAAATTAATTAATATTTTCTTGTGTCTGACGCGTTGTGAGAATGAACGTGCATATATATTTACTTGTGTGCGCGAGTGTAACACGCATTGCAGACCGCAAGTTAACCATCCTTGACTTTCACGGAAGTGAAACTGAAAGTCTAATGCTCCCATGAAACATTATTTATGGGAGTTTTTCAACAATCAGAAGCGCAGCATCATTGTTATGACAATAATTGTCACTGTTAGTCAGGGACCTGCACACGTTATTGTGAATGCTGGCAGCATGTCGTTCTCAAAGTTCCAAAAGCAAAGGAAAGTTGATCAAGAGAACCGAGAATTCAAAGAAGAATGGACAGAGAAATATGCATTTATTCTCCCACAGTCCAGCACCAAACCAATGTGCTTGATTTGCACAGAAACCGTGGCCATCATAAAGAGTGGTAATGTGAAACACCACTATGAATCGAAGCACAGCTATTTTGAGCAGCAGTATCCCCAGAACACAGAGGTGAGGACAGCAAAACTTACTCAGTTAAAATCTTCCTATCAAGCCACAAACAGACTGTTTGTCAGATCTATGACAATGCAAGAGAGAGCAAATGAAGCCTCACTCAGAGTGCCCTGGGTTTTGGGCAAGCACAAAAAGCCCTTTTCTGATTCAGAAGTAGTGAAGGAGTGCATGACTGAAGTAACTGAGGCTTTGTTGGAGGGTAAGGAGAAACAGGAGATGTCTGAGAAAATTAAGCAGATACCCTTATCAAACTCCACTACAACCAGGAGAACTGAAATACTTGATAAAGACCTGGAGACACAGCTGACGGATGACATCAAACATGCAGAGTGCATTTCACTGGCTGTTGATGAATCAACTGACAGCACTGGTATTACAGTGAGGCAAAGGGAACATTTTGTGAGGACATATTAGGCCTCAAAACCCTCCATGGCCACACCAGGGGAGAGGACATTTATGAAGCCATCATGCAGATGCTGAATGAAATGGGAATTGACCTCAAGACTGTGGTGTCCATTGCAACTGATGGAGCTCCAGCCATGACTGGGAGAGAGAAGGGTGCTGTTCAGCGCCTGAAAGAGCACCATCCAGACCTGCTGTCATACCACTGCATCATTCACCAGTCAGTGCTGTGTGCCAATTTTGGAAAAGAATACTCAGATGTCATGGAGACAATTATGAAGCTTGTGAACTACCTGAGAGCCTCCTCAGCCCTTCAGCACCGCCTTTTGCGTGCATTTCTGACAGAGGTAAGTGTATTACTCTTGGTTGCATTGTATGATGGCCAGTCATCTGTATTAAACAGACTGAGGTTTACTTTGTTAAAATAATTACTCTTATTTTGCTGTGTGTGTGAGTAGTTGAATCAAAAATGAAAAAATTTATTATTTTGAGTTCATAGTAAAGAAAAGTGTGTGTGTGTGTGTCTGTCACTGTGTGTGTGTCATTCTCTCTCTCTCTCTCTCTCTCTCTCTCTCTCTCTCTCTCTCTCTCTCTCTCTCTCTCTCTCTCACTCACACCAGGTCAATGCAGCTTATGATGACATTCTCCTTCATAACAATGTGAGGTGGCTGAGTAAGGGAAGGGTTCTGGAGCGATTTTGGGCCGTCAGGAAAGACCTGCAGATGTTTTTGTCGGAGCAGAAAAATGCAAAGCCAAACAGTACCTTGATTTTCTGCAGGATGATGAAAAGATGGAGTGTGTGGCCTTTAAGGTGGATGTGACATCTCATCTAAATGAGCTCAACCTCAAACTCCAAGGCCAAGGCAACACTGTGTGACCTTATGTCAGCAGTACATTCTTTCCAAAGGAAGTTGGAGATCTTCAGGTGTGACATAACAGAGGCACATCTCCACTTTCCAACTCTATTGGAGCAAACTAATGGTAATCACCATCACACTCATGTTGCATTCCTGGAGAGGCTGGCTGAGAATTTTCAAAACCATTTTGATGATTTCAGTCTGGGTAAGCAAGTCCTGCTCTGTATTGGATCTCCATTTCTGGTGAAGAATGTTCAAGAATTCTCAAGAGAGGCACAGAGCATCTTCCCATGGGCAAATGTTTCATCTTTGCAAACCGAGCTGATAGATCTCCAGGAGAATGTTGCTCTGAAGGAAGTGGACTGTGACCCTGTGTGTTTGTGTGTGTTGTGTTGTGTGTGGTGTGTGCGTGTGTGTGTGTTGTGTGTGTGTGTGTGTGTGTTATTGCTTGCTTAGTAGGCACCCTCAAAATTTCCCTGGAATTTTTCTAGTTTCTAACTACACACCATTACATGTACATTTACATTGAGGGCATTTGGCAGACGCTTTCATCCAACTTGCGATTTACAAAGAATACATTTGTGGAAAGAGACAGCATTATATCGCTGTGGTGCATAAAGATAAGAATAGGACATGATGCAAGCATTCATAATTTCCCGGTTAATAAAACACGTTTCATAATTGTATAATTGGTAGCCTGCATAATAGCTGGGATAAGAGCAGAAGTGCCATTACCAATATCTAGAGCAGAGTGCATTACCAACATCGAAGAACATACAATATGTAATACAACATACCGTATTTTCCGGACTATAAGCCGCACCGGATTATAAGGCGCACTGTCAATGAACGGGTCTATTTTCATACATAAGGCGCACCGGATTATAAGGCGCACCGCATTATAAGGCGCATTAAGCAACACAAAACAGTCAGATAAATCGAACTTTTTTCAACTCACACAATAACTTGTTCATTGTAACATTGTTCAGTTGTAACACATAAAATACAAAACAATACACTCACTTTTTCAGTTCATTCCTCATCCACAAATCCATCAAATTCTTCATCTTCAGTCCTTATACACACACCATAATATTACCGGTATGTTGAAGCACAGTACGTATTACTCCGCAAGGCTAGTATTACGCCGCGGTAGCCGTAATGCGCCGACAATCCATCAAGTATTACTCCGCGGTAGCCGTAATGCGCCGACAATCCATCAAGTATTACGCCGCGGTAGCCGTAATGCGCCGACAATCCATCAAGTATTACTCCGCGGTAGCCGTAATGCGCCGACAATCCATCAAGTATTACTCCGCTGTAGCCGTAATGCGCCGACAATCCATCAAGCGGTGCGGCTTGACAGATTTTTGAGCGCCGTGTACCACATAAAATCGGTTCGAGGTTAATACATAAGGCGCACCGGATTATAAGGCGCACTGTCGATTTTTGAGAAAATTACAGGATTTTAAGTGCGCCTTATAGTCTGAAAAATACGGTATATAGATAATAATATTATATAATATAACATATATAATATATATAATAATAATAATAATACAACAATACTAAGTACTATTTTGTTTAGTCCCAAGTTAGTGTTAGTGCAAGGGTTAGGAGAGAGGGGGGGGGGTTATGCAGAGTCCAGGTGAACTCTGAACAGGTGGGTCTTGAGTCTCTTGCAGAAGACCTTCTACGCTGGTGCAGTGTAGAGCATCCTGACAGGAAGCATCACTGCCACTATTGGCACTACACTCCTCACCCTGCAGGACCTGTACTCCAGGAGGTGTCGAACCAGAGCCTGCAGGATCATGAAGGATCTTCACCACCCCAACGACTGCGGTCAGGCAAGCGCCTCCGCAGTCACGCTTCTTTCCGCAGGTGTTACGTTCCATGTTACTTTTCGTAGGCCTACATATGTTGTGCTGTCTGTGTTGTCTGTTTTCCCTCTTTTTGTTGTCTCCCAGGATTGGTTCCCTGCCCCTGTCAATCATCGTTTGCAGCCCTGTTCATCGTCGTCGCAGTCCTGCTCCTGTTACGTCCGTCCACCAATGGCGTCGCTCTACCAATTTCGTCATTGGCCAATCAGAGGGGCGTGCGTGTTATTTAAACCCTCCCGCTCCCCTCCGTAGGCGGTAGCATTTTTCCTTTGTTAGTCAGATCACGCTGTCTTTGTGTTAAGTTACTAGTGTTGGTTTGCTTTTCCTGTTTTGGTTGATCGTTCATCCTGCTGGTTGTATTAATCCTCCTACCTTGTTACTCCTCGTAGGCTGCCCTAGGGGAGGGCGAGGTATGGTAGTTAAGACACCTGCGGGCTGACATTACATCACGCAGGTAATGATTGTCTAAACACACTCGGTTAGTTTTCCCCAGGCGGGGGCCACCCTTTGTATTTTTGGGACTACACTAGGCAGGACAGCTAGTAAGCGTTAGTTAGTTAGGGAGATGGTTGGAATCTATTATAAGAGTAAGGAAGTGACAGGGAATTAAATCTAGGGCGGGGATTATTTCTTTTGTTCTTTTGGTCCCGTTTGGTTTTGGCGTCCTCCCCTTAGCTTTTCCCTCCCCCGTCTGATTGTTTTGGTTACTGTGGTGTTATAATTTTGGTCCTTTATGAAGGACCAAATAAACACCACAGAGGTTTGTGCCCTTTACCCCTTTGTTTGTCTACTGTTTATATTGGTAGGGTGCAGTGCTACCTCCGCACCTGCTCTTGTTAGCTCACACACAGACACCTTTTTGTTGCGTGGTCCCCTCCTCTATACCCCTGGACCTACCATCTGGGAGGGGTCCGTAACAGCAGGCCATCAGGACTGTGAACTCTGACCTCACCAGGGCCCCTCCACTGCCCCTCCCACGCTAGTGCTAGTGCTAAGTGTTACTGCTAGTGCTAGTCCTGGTGATAAGTTGTTACTGCTGGAGCTAGTGCTGGTAGCAGTGCTAAGTGTTGGTGCTAGTGCTGGTGTTACTGCTAGTGCTGGTCCTGGTGCTAGTATTACTGCTGGTGCTGGTGCTAGTACTGGTGTTAGTGCTAGTCCTGGTGCCAACCGCTGGTGCTAGTGTTGTCGACTGTCTGGGAAGGTCACTATTCTGTGACATTCTGTGAATGTCAGCATATAACAATGTATATTTTAGTACATTGATTTATATGTGTATTGCTCACCTGGATATTTTTACATTTACATTTAGGGCATTTGGCAGACGCTTTTATCCAAAGCGACTTACAAAGAGTACATTTGTTGAAGGAGAGGCAGCAATATATCACTGTGGTACCTGAAGATAAGAATAGAGCTGTTTTCCAGCATTCATATTTACGAGACGAATAGAACGAGTTTCATAATTGCCAAGTTGCCTGCATAAGTAGCTGGGCAGGCGTGCTATCCCCCCTCTTCGCGGAAGAGGGGGGTTACATGGGAGAATTTAGGTAGGTTGAACACGAGGCGTGCTGCTGCGTTCTGGATGCGTTGTAAGGGCTTGATTGTTGAGGCGGGGAGTCCAGCCAGGAGAGAGTTGCAGTAGTTGAGACGAGTGATGACGAGCGCTTGGACCAGGATCTGCGCTGCTTCACGTGTGAGGAAGGGCCGGATCTTGCGGATGTTGTAGAGAGCAATTCTACAAGATCGGGCCACAGAGGTAATGTTGGCGTTGCAGGACAGCTGGTCATCCAGTACCACGCCAAGGTTCCTTGCCATGGGTGCAGGGGAGACTTCGATGTCCTCGATGGTGACAAGTAGGTCCATCTGAGGGCAGTCTTTAGAAGAGAAGCTCAGTCTTGTCGAGGTTGAGCTTCAGGTGGTTGGCGGTCGTCCATCTGCTGATGTCGGCCAGGCATTTTGAGATGCGTGTTGCGATGTGGGTGTCTGAGGGGGGGAAGGAAAGAAACAGCTGTATATTTTTGCTGTATATTCCATTTCATTTTATATTTCATTTACTTATTTTACATAGAAATTCTATTTATAGTTCTATTTCTATTTTGTAGTTATATTCTATTTTGTATTCCTTTTATAATTACTGTCGGCTGTCGGGCGTTTTGCACAAAAAGTTTTTCACTCACTGCTTATACTCACGTGTAAATTGTGAAGTGACAATAAAATACTTGAAACTTGAAACGCACACACTCACACACTAATGGACCTTTCCACCCTGTCAGTCACGCGGAGAATAATAACCAATAAGATTGCCTGATTTCTTAAGACCACGCCCCTTGCAATAGAGCCGCCATGATGTCCCACAAACAAAGCTTGTCCCGTGTTGTTGTGTTCATAGATTAGACTACAGCTACATTTAGTTAGAACAACATGGTTCTTAGATGCGCTTGGGGAACGAGCTACATTTAGTTAGAACAACATGGTTCTTAGATGCACTTGGGGAACAAGCTACATTTAGTTAGAACAACATGGTTCTTAGATGCGCTTGGGGAACGTGCAATAATGACCAGAGATATGCAGAGAGATTACAGGGAGCGCGTTTCATCCAGATTTGGAGTATCCATGCAGTCTGCAGGACTTGTTTTTAATACATGGATAGAGTTTATGTATTTTAAATTTGGACAACTACATATGGCAGGCCTGGCCAACCCGCGGCTCCCGAGCCGCATGCGGCTCTTTGTCTGGTTTCATGGCTCTTACGTTCATATCGAATTTTGTGTTTATTTTATGGCTGTCAAAGTTAACGCGTTATCACAGATGTTGCGTCAAGGATGCGCAATGACGCTACCGTGAGGCGTCTCTGGGGGGGGGGTCCGTTAATTTGCGGTTCTGATGGGGGGGGGGGTATCCGTTAATTCGCGGTTCTGATGGTGGGGGGGGGGGGGGATCCGTTAATTCGCGGTTCTGATGGGGGGGATCCATTAATTCGCGGTTCTGATGGGGGGGGTGCTCCGAATTAACTAGATAAGACTAAGAAATATTTTTGGTGTGTGTGAGAGGAAGAGATGGGGAGATGTTCATGTGTGTATGATGTGGCTCTTTGCAGTAACACAGTAAAAAAATTGGCTCTTCGTCTCTGACTGGTTGGCCACCCCTGACATATGGCCTCATAGAGACATTATTATTAAAAACATGCCTGAAAACTTTTGAAAATAATTTCCTTCTACTTTAGTCATTATTGATGGTACTGAATGTAAGACCCAGGTGCCATCAGCACTGGCTTTACAGAGTCAGCTTTATAGTGACTATAAGTCAAGCACAACCCTCAAAGCATTGACTGGATGTGATCCAAGTGGGTCTGTGATTTTTGTGTCATGTGAGTTATTTACAGGAGCTGTATCTGATAAGGTAATTACTGAACGCAGTGGTTTTTATGATGTACTTAAAACACTGAAAGTTCACAAGTGCAACAATCAAATGGTTGATAGCGACTCCACACATCAATTTACAGCAGCGCCGACACAAAAAGCTACAAAGCTCGCTAATTAGTTAAAATTCAAAGGTTTATTTGTCACCTATTTCAGTGTACAGGTACATTGAGCAGTGAAATGTTTTTTTTCGCGAGGACCAGATTGTTACCGTGCCATCGTGTGATTAGCATAGCTAGGTGATTAGCCCATTGTAGCTAGTAGTTAGCAGATCTTAGGCTTATTTTCATTGTAAACACATCACTAACGTACTCACCCTGCTTTACATGTGCAGTAGGACTCCACCGTTTTGTCCTGACGAATTTCAATGTGGAGTTTGTGAGGCGTTTGTGTCTTCCGCATAGATCGCCAACACTTAGCATCAAGTTTTATGTTGTCGTCTGCTCCGTCCGAAATCCGAATGTCATGGATATATCCTTGTGTCAAATAGTTCAGGCCTTTCTGTAGAACTCTCTTAGATAAAGTAGCGGCATTTGGCAAATAACTTACAGCGATATTGTCAGGAATCCTTGAGAGAGAATCATCAGCAGGGGGTCGTTGTTCAGTGGACATTACTAACATGCCGCAGAACTGTGGGAAAGCTTGTGGGGCATAGCAACAGTAACTAGGGGGGGCGGGACTTGCCATTTGAATAGGAAAGGTCCATTGTGCAGGCAACCTAGTAATTATGAAACTCGTTCTGTTAGCCTCGTAACTATGAATGCTTGAATGCTTCTATTCTTATCTTTATGTACCACAGTGATATATTGCTGCCTCCTTCAACAAATGTACTCTTTGTAAGTCACTTTGGATGAAAGTGTCTGCCAAATGCCCTCAATGTACTGTAAATGTGAATGTTTCTCTGACTGTCCGAGGCGAGGGTCTATGGCAGGCCTGGCCAACCCGCCGCATGCGGCTCTTTGCCTGGTTTCATGCGGCTCTTACGTTCATATCAAATGTTGTGGGTTTTTTTATGTGTATGCGTGTTCGCTTGAGGTCAATATTTTCATCTCACGCAAATACGCGTTTGGTTGATCGCGTGATTGGTTGATCGCGTGATCGCGTGATTCGCATGATTGGTTGATCGTGTGATTCGCGCCAAACGCGTTTGGTGTGGACGCAACATTTACATTTCGCTGCAGTTAAAAAAAAACGTATAGAGGTTGTCGTCGCGGCCGAGCAAAGTCAAGTTCTGTCGACTACCTCGAGACTGAGGGTGTCAGTTGAGGCGTGAGCTTCTGTGAAAGAGTCCGTGGTGCTGTTGCAGTCGCTGAGTATCAGATTTCTCAACTTCAACATCATGGGATGTGTGGCTAGGAAAATGACAAGTTATTTGCAAATTACGAACTATTCGACTTATCTCCTTTTTTTTCGTTCTTCTTTTCTTCGCGGGGAGATGCGGACTGCTTGAAACATCATTCAACAGCCCCGCATTAAAGGCCCCACATTAAAGGAGCCCGGCACTAAACTGGTCTAACTTGCGCATTTAAGGATGTTGTTTAATTTAATGTAGCCTACGATGAAACCATGGATGAAAAAAGCAAAAAAACAAGTGATTCACCGTAACATGGTGTCTGTTGCCTTAATCATTCATCGTGTGATCATGCAGCATAAGTTTGTGCTATCATGAAATGAATGCATTGTTTTTAGTCTTTTTGTATGTGACAATTGTAATATGGTATTCTTTGTGGACTGGAAATACATACATTTTCTTAATTTTGTGTATGGTGTGTTTGTACAACTCCCAAGCCATTTTGTAGATTTTGGTATGCAACTCCGACACTATAATTGACCTTTCATAATAATAATAAAAGACAAGTGCAAAAGTCGTATTTGTAATGGGTGTGATGGAAATATAGCATATTTACTGTCTACAAGCAACATGCCTTCGTCTGCATATTATTGAGGGGACCCCTACTGTGAACAGCCACTGGCAGGAGGCATTGAGATGAGTGGAGCATTCGTTTCAAGTGTTGCTTTGATTGAAGTATCTGTTTCAAGTAACCCCTATTGTGTTTGTCTTGTCATTGTAGTGAAACCTTCATTGATGTATGTTATTCAGGAGACTGATACAAACAATGCGTCTGGGAGACAACCTTCTTTGATGTATATTATTCAGGAGACTAATCCAATCAATGCGTCTGGGAGACAACCTGAAAAGGGGCCAACTGTTTATTCTTTGTCAAGCCAGGAACCTCATGTGGTGACAATTGTGTTTAAATATAGTGTGTCCGGGTTGGTCTGCACTCACTCTGAGAAAGAGGGGTCTGATGGATGCATCCATTAAAACTCTTAATTTGCTACAAGTACTTTGTCTGTTTTAGACTCTTTCACCATAGAGGCAATTATTATCGGATAATTGCCACGACATGGGCAAATAAGAACTCCTTCATTTGTGAAGGTTGTTGAAATATGATGTGATGTATAAAGTCTCACTCAAAAAGAGAAATCATGAACCAATTGACTGATATCCACAGTGGATGCGGTTGTAGTTTATTTTTGTTAACTGAACACAACCCAAAATGCCCGTTATGAAACTACAGTGATGGATGTAGTGTACCGTACTAGTTACATATACCCCTTATACCACAAGGGGGCCGGTTTGGAGTCATCTCAAACCTGTTCTTTGCGTTTCGACAGCAAAAGAACCGGCCTCTCGGGCAGGAAAACGGGTTCCAGAGCAACACCAACCAACGTGGCTGGTCTCTAGACTAAAGCATAATCTAGAACCAAGAACCTACTACATCGGGGGCTCAAGCAAGGGAGGACAAGCGAGGAACCGGCAACAGGCTCATGGATGTCCAGGCTCCTTGATGAGCATGGGGAGCGAAGCCCCGGTTGGTCCGACCACACAGAAGAGCTACTGTCACACAAATTGCCCAAAAAAAGTGAATGCTGGCCATGATAGAAAGGTGTCAGAACACAAGTGTTTAGCCACAGCCTGTCAGTGGCCATGCTGACTGTCAAGACCCATTTACATTTAATTTACATTTGGGGCATTTGGCCCTGACGCTTTTATCCAAAGTGACTTATGTTTCAAAAGAGAGGTAACAAGATGTCGCTGGTCATTCATAAAGATTAGAATGCAACAGGTTTCAAGCATTCATAGTTGCTAGGTTAATAGAACAATTTTCAATTGCTCATAGTTGCTGGTGGAATGTCAAAAGGGCCTCCTACAATGGGGATTGTGAGCGTCATGGCGGGAAAGCGAAACCTGAGGCACCACGCCCATTGTGAGTGGGTGTGCGTGTTGGTGTATAAATTATCCTCAGTAACCATAGACATAGAGATTAGAGTTAGAATTTGACCTATCCAGTCACCATGGGGGTGAAGGGCTTGTACTCGCTGCTGAAGGAAAACCAGATCTTTGAGTACATCCCCTTCAGGGACAGCAGGCTGGTGGTGGACGGCAACAACCTGGTCCACCACCTGTACTTCACATCCAACCTGGACCAGAACCATGGGGGGCAGTACCTGGCCTTCCAGGCCCAAGTCCGGACCTTCTTCACGAATCTGGACGTCTGTGGAGTCGAACCTTACGTGTTGATGGACGGCAGCTCAGGCGACACCGTTGATAGACTGGAAACCGTTATGGACCGGACCAGACACAAGATCCAAAGGGCCCATGAAGCTGCTGTGACAGGCAAGAGTAGGACATCCTTCCCATCCACACCTGGTTGGTGTTCGAACAGACGCTGAGCGACATGAATGTGCCGCAGGTCAAGTGTTTCGGAGAGGCTGACTGCCAGGTGGCTGCCCTGGCCAGGGAGTGGCGCTGCCCGGTGCTGTCCAAAGACAGTGACTTCTACATCTTCGACCTGCCGGAGGGGCTTCTACTCCTCGATAACTTCAGGTGGGATGCGGTGAAGGTGGATGATGGTGGGAGTTACATCCCCTGCCAGCGATACACCACAACCCTTTTCTGTAACTTCTTCCACATCAACCCCAACCTCCTGCCTGTATTCGCCTCGTTGGCCCGGAATGACAGCGTATTCCTTCCAGAAGACGGCAGGGAGATGCCCTGGCCCGCAAACCTGGTGGGCCTCCTGAGATGGCTGCAAGGCTTCCAGATGACCGAAGAACGCCCTAACAGCAGCAATGAACATCGTGCCCGAAAGGAATAAACACGAGGTGCAGACGAAGGTGAGGGAGTTCATGCTGGAGTACCACATCCCCGGCTCCTCTCTGCTGGGATTCTTCAATGAAGGGATCACACCTCCGCTGCCCAATGAGATCTCGAACCGCGTCCCCGCCTGGGTTGGCAAGCTTCTGGTCAGCGGAGAACTCAGTGCCAGCATTCTGCTGCAGAACAGAAAGATTCTGTATACCCAGGTGGAGGACAGCACACTAGAGAGCTCCAGCCTCACCTCACGGCCCATTCGGCAGGTGTTGTACGGGCTGCTGCTGGGCCAAGAGGTGACGGAGTGGGTCCGGGATGGCCTGGAGCTCACCAGCACCATGGTGCAACCACTGGTCCCAGAAGATCTGAGCCTGGAATCTCTGCCCCAGGTAGGTCTAACGACCCATTTAGCAAGATAATAGATGGATGATTGATGACTAATATGTTGATAATAGATGGATAAAGATGGATAATAGATGACTAATATGTTGATAATAGATGGCGCAAAAGCGAGAGAAAGAGTCTTAATATCCTTAGGGTTGCACCACTTGTTGTTGGTCATGAAGCAAACCCCTCCACCCTTGGATTTACCTGACTGCTCGGAAAACAGAGAAGGACTCAGTCGGGCAGATGACTTGATCCGGCACCAGCGGGGTCAGCCATATTTCCAACAAGAAATATTACAGTCTCTTATGTCCCGTTGGAATCGAATCCTCGCCCTAATATCATCTAACTTATTTTCCAGAGACTGGACATTAGCTACGGTGTGCCTGGACTCTTAGCCTGTGCTAAACCCTGCTCTGTTTCCATCGGTCTTTCCTTCTTTGTTTCCCTGGAGACCGCTTCGCCGCTGTTGTTGTTGTGGCTCGATCGTACGATCTCTGCCGGCCACTCAGGATCGATGTAAAAGTATTCAAGAACCTTTGTTGTAGACCAAAGTTATTCTCCAGGAGTGTATATCACTTGTATGTGGTTACTGCTGATGCATTTGTGCAAAAAATATACGAAAACGCACAATCTCCGCGGAGCTACTACGACAGCGACTAGACATGGCTGCACCATCTTACTCTATATGTTATGTTAGGCCACCAGCCATCGCGGTCTCGGATTGGGTCAGGATCCGACGGCCCCACCGCAACAACAAGCTCCAGTCATTTTGGTCAGAGCCCGTTCAGGTTGGCCAACAACTAGGCCCGGCTTCATTCAGGCTCGCCGACGGCACTCGCTGGCATACTACAGTCCTGACGGCTTCACGGTTGGAGGTCGCAGCAACCCCAGGACCTCAGGCACAGCCCGGAGTGGGGGGATGTTACACCTGGACGTTCACCGACAGACACTAAGACCTGTTTGCTTAGGGACTGTTTATGACAGTCCACTATCTTGCTTTACGTGACTCACTGTTTTAATTAAGTCGTGTTGTCTTGAAAAAATGTTTGTGTTGGAATTAAACGGAGAAGCCTAGCCTCCCACTTCAGCTCCGGTATTCGCGAACGTAACAGTGATGTGGTCCCACAGCCTTGTACAGATCAGTACTCTAGCTAGCTGCAGAGTTTTGCACATACTGTAGCCTATTCACTATTTTGGCCGACACTCAGAGGAGAAGGACACTGCGGTAGTCTAACCTGGAAGAAATAAATGCATGGATAAGAGTCTCGGCAGCAGATGGTGTAAGGGAGGGGAGAAGCCTGGAGATATTTCTGAGGTGAAAGAAGGCAGTCCTAGCGATGCTTTTGATGTGTGTGCCGAAGGAGAGGGTGGAGGCTATAATGACACCAAGATTCCTCACCTCAGCAGTGGTGGATGCCACAAATTACTGTTTTTTCCTCATTTAGTTTGGGATAGTTGTGTGTCAACCGGATTGGAGAGTGGTAGAGTATGTGAGGGCTTCGTGGGAATGTATCAAATCAAAATCAAATCAAGTTTATTTATATAGCACATTTAAAACAACCACTGGATGACCAAAGTGCTGTACAGTGAAAACATAAAATAGTTAAAAATAAGAACATAGCAATAAAATCATATACGTTAAAACAAATAGATAAAAGTAGTCAGGGAAACTTCACAGACATTCAAATGTCAGGCTGAGCATATGTGTCTTAAGTTTATTTTTGAAGAGTTCACTGGACGGGGAACATTTGATTGAGTATGGTATGGTGTTCCAGAGCTTTGGGGCAGCAACTGAGACAGCGCAGCAGAAGTGTTGGCCTTAACTAGGCCATCTAGTTTTTTTCTGGTGAAACCCTCATGGTGTATACTGATTGGCAATATGCTTTCGGTGTAGAATGGACTTTGGTCAACTTTGGCAACAGTTTCAAAGCAACTGGTGGTAAACCCATATCTCACATCAAATTTTGGTTTAAATTTTACTGGCTTTAATTTCCCTTCTTACTGCGAGAGTTAATAAGGTTAAAGATCATAGCACCACTGGAGACATACATGTAGTGAATAAGGACTTAGCTGTTATGGCAGCTGGATGGGCTGAACAAGAGGGCTCTACATCACCATAGTGCACAGAGTGGGCATGTTTATGGTTGTGCTCTGATGCTCTACTTTGGTAGCTTGATTCGCAAATTACTCAATCCCTGAATCCCAACCCCATAAAAACAAAGGTTTGTCTGGCTCGGCAGCGATTCCTGATGAACACCTAATCCTGACTGGTGGATTGACAAACAACAACAATAAAGCAGTCTGTCGGCTCAACTCCGACACAGAGTGATTTGCAATTTATATAGTTATTGAAGTGATTTGACTTACTAATGCTGTAGTGATAAGTTAGACTCCATATTAGGCGGACATAAAGTATACAAGATTTTATATTTTCTCCTTTTGATTGGATTGATTGTCGCTGATCATATAGCTTTGGCTTGGATGCCATAATACTAACATTCCTTGCAATATGATTAGTCATATTTTTTAAAACACAAACATCTTTTAAAGGAGAGATGGCTAGTGTGGGATGGAGCCAACACACAGATAAACGCTGATGAGAAGTTGATATTTGAAAGTAAATATTGGCTTAAAAAGGCCTTACTACCCCAGGTTCAGACAGTTTGGTATGACATGTGTCACCTGCCTATAGCATGCCTATAGCATTAGCATCCATGTATTGTCCGACATTTTCATGGTATGTCTAATGTCGGCCAAGAGACATAATGGCGAGATTTTGTATTCTTGGAGTACAACAAACTGGGAAATAAATGTAACTCTTACATTGTCAAGGAAACCAGGGGCATCCCATGATGCTCTATGTCCTCAATCAGCTGGTATCGGTGAAGCGGCAAAAAGGGAAAGGACCCAAGTGCTGGCAGCAAAGTTAACTTAAAATATTCTTTAATAAAAGTAAACTAAATAGTACCGAATACGAAACTCGAATCTTCAAATCTTCACTTGCTGGCGACACGAACACAGCCAGACTGAACACCCCATTTAGAGACACATTGCTAATGTGGTTCGACAGTTCCTGTTTACAATGGCGGGGAACATGCAAACCGAACAATAAACTACACGAATACAATCCAAACACAGGGGGAACACACACCAGGAGTGAGGATTTATGAGATCCAGATTATGAGATCAGCTGCATTTTAAGCATTACAAGAATATTTTACCAGATAAAGCGTATGCTTGTCATTGCGGATCAATTCACTAAATGGGTAGAAGCGACTAGAACACGACTAGTTTCCATGTGCAAAAGAGATTGCACGAACAGTGGTGAAAATACTAGCTAAAGAAATTAGACGGAAGACTAGTATACATAAAAGTAACACAACTACTATAGCGTATAGCTGGATTACCATAGTCCAGCATGGACTGCATGAATGGGACCATGACAAGAAAAAAAACATTATGGACAGACTTTGCTACATGCCTTCCCATCTAAAATCAGAATAACTCCAAATGTTACAACCGAAGTATCTACATTTGAAGTATTCATGCAAAGACCATTTCCAACTCCTTGGGTGTGGGGTGGGGTTTGTTTTGTGTGATTATACCGATGCACTTGTTAAGAAATTGAATGCCATCTATGGTGATGTGTCTTCTTCTCTTCCCTTTCTCTGCAGGACAGCCGACCCACCCATTTCTGCCTGGCGACCTGGTCCTAATCAAAATACTCAACCCAAGGAAAGTCGGGGACGCCCGATATGGCCAACCAGCGGAGATCAATTATGGAAACCAGGACTGTGGTTCCAACCGATGACCAACCACAATGAATCTACACCAGCCACCTAGAAAAAAGGACCAACAGACAGACAACCGAGGACTCAACAGATAAGAACTGACCAGAGGTTCCAACAAAGAGGGCTCCAACCATGGGCTGACCAGAGGCCCCCACCATGGGGAAAACGAGGGCCCCAACCCAGGAGCAGATGCTCCCCTCATCGTGGAAATGACCCAGGAGGTGACTCCGGAGAAAGAAGAAGATGACCCGGCACACGAGATCACAGCATCAACTGCGCTCCGAAGGGTGTCAATAAGATGAAAGAAAAGATGCCCATTTGAAATCCGTTGAAACTGACTATCCTGATTCCTGAATCAGATGTCCCCCGCCATTGTGAACAGGAACTGTCGAACCACATTAGCGATGTGCCTTCTACTAGGTGCATGGATGGGTTGTTATTGGTATCCAACGGGCCCCCCTGTACACCACCAGGTACAATCGCTCTGTCATGGCTCATTCCCATAATAGCACTGGTCATATTGTGTTTCATGGTATTTTGTATCGGACTGAAGTGTTTGAGGGTTTGTTTGAAGAAAACAATGTCTACACTGTCAGTTAATGAAGCGCTTGTTATGCATCCCCCTTCCTCATATCACGAGATAACAGACCCTAGTATCTCCCAGATTCAAATGTTTGGCCCTATAATCCAGATATCGTTGATGCTTAGCGTTGATGCTTGCCAGTTAAATGTTATAATCCCTATGGCACTGCAGAACTAAGATGAATACAACCAAAATGCATAACGTTGACATACAGTTACCAGCCTATCGGGGACACCTCCTGTGGCCCTCACGACTCCAACCAATCAATCTAATAATTCACTCGAAAGCGACAAATATGGCGTTGATATGTATGTTATGTGTATGTATCCACCACATAACACATAACACACGATGTACTTCAACAAACATCCATGACCTTCACGTTCTTTGTAAGTTATAGATCAATCAGTAGATTAGGCAAAGCAAACCATTTTATCAGTACATTTGGGGAAATACTGTGCTTGTGATTATGATTATGGAAATAAGAATTTCTTGAACTTCTCACGGCTTAGAGTTTGAAATAGGATGTTTCTAGTGAACCCCCTTGTCCTAAACGAGGAGGGGACCACAACTCCTGTTCTCGATTATTCTGTTAGAATAAAAGAGGGCAATTGTTGGGAGTTGTGGATGGATTAATCGTGTGGGCCAGTAACTTTCCACTAGCTACTGTTTGGCCTACATGACATGATTTGAACGCGGACGGCGCATTTCTAATTTCTTTCTCCGCGGACTCCATCTTTGTTTAACTTCCTGTGCTCCCGCTTACTCCCCATGACGGCGCCATCTAGTGGACTGAAAAAGCAATTGATTTTATTATTCCGGTAGCAAAAGTTTAATTCCTATTTGCATAATAAAATATCGATACTTGGCGTCCTTGTATCGATACAGTATCGCCACGCAAAGTATCGCGATACTATACTGTATCGATATTTTCCCCCACCGCTAGAAACTAGTTTAGTTCCCATGTTTGGGTTTGTAGGAATATTTAATCGTGGCATCCAACTGATTTATATACAATATATAGAAAAGGACACAGGGCAATTTCAGGTCAATGTTTCAGGTCAATGTAATCACATGTTCATAGCTGAGATGATCATTTGGGTACATAAGTGACATGACTTGACGCTATAGCTTATGCTTTAAATCAACATGTTCATGCACTTGCATACTAAAAGAAAATAAAGTGAAAGGCAGCTGAATGGGGTTCGATAGGCACATTTGAAGCTGCAAGCAAGCATTGAAGTATTGATCTTCAAGCAAGCATAGCAATATGGATGGTTTAGTTGGAGCAGGTAAACGATATTGAACACTGTAATGACAAAGCTGCTGTACGTATGACTTTAAAGAGAGCAGAAAAGAGCAACCCTATGAAACATATAAACATGTCCCTACAAACTCAACAGCAATAAACCAGATTATTCAACATCCTTCCTGTGTCCTGAGCAACTACTAACTGTTCAAACAGGAAAGATGCATTCCCTGATCCAATCAGAGATGCTCCGATTGGTCAGAAATGAGGCGGGAGTGGTCTTAACTCTGGTGCGATCCACCCCACCCCTTCCAAAAATCCTCACAAACTCTTGGCTTCCTCCTGAAACCAAACCTGCTCCACCGCAGCCTTCCCGAGGTCCCACAGCTGCCGGAGGATGCGACTTCCGGGCCCGGCCGTGATCATCAGGTAGTCCTTGTTCTCGGGCTGCAGCCTCACGGTGTGCCGGGCCATAACCAGCGACTGGGTCAGCCGGCACAGCACCAGCAGGTAGAGGCAGTCCCTCTCCTCCCGCTGGAGGGGCAGGACACTCTCCCAGCCCTGGGTCACAGGGCGCCCCACAGACGGGGGATCAGGGTGCTCGATCATCATATACGTGATGGCGATGGCCAGCTCGTGCACGTAGTAGCCGCTGCTCATGTCGGAGAAATCCAGGATGCCTGATATCCTGTGGTCGCCCCCGCTGCCCACATCCGGTTCCGGCTCCACTAGTATGTTGAGGTCATTGAAGTCCCCGTGGTTGATGCCTGAAACGGGGGTGGACAAATTACTCACAAATGCTTATACTGTAAGGCTGATATACGCATAGAAAATAATGCACAGTTTTGAAAAATTAACACTTGATTGTCAATATATTCAATTATGATCTACTAATGTGTAGCTTCACTGATATCAATCATCAACATTTAGTTTGTGATTTCAAAAGTTTTTATTCCCATTCCAATGGCTCACATATCTGTCAGATCTTCCATGCATTGCATCTTCCTTTTTAAACTTTATAAAAAAACAAACAAATATTAGCTAATAGTTTTACTCCAGGCTTTCCCAGCGGCCAAAACACATAAATGGATGTAGAACTTGGTAGACAAAAACCCCCCAAAAATGTTTTGCATGCAAATAAAACAGTGTTTATAAAACGGGTAGTTCCGGTCCTTGATCATGATTGGCTGAGCCGTGTTCGATGCTGTGGTAAAATACCGCATTACATCAGTATTACTGCGCCAAACAAACTGTTTCAAAGAGTCGGTTATTCCACGATTATTCCGAATATGACAATAATCCAAATTTTATACGGGTCATGTAAACATTATATTCTGTTTAGATATGCCGATATTATTTGGGTTTTAGGAGCATTATTTGGATGTATACAGCTGGATTTATGTTTGCATGTTTGGATGTATACATCACATCCAGAATATGAGTCTCAATGTGGGTTTTTACTGCACAGTTTGTGACACAAGCCACCTGCCTGCTTACGGTCAGCTCTGTGTGTTGTAAACAAACCAACTAACAGTTTACAAGGCTGGGGTAGAGATGCATGCCCAAAAGAAAAGCCCACATTTCTGGTCTGAAGGAGAAACACACCTACTTTTAAACATTTTGAAAGACTTGGATATCAACGGGTGTTTGGATATGCGCAAGTATCGCAACGTGGACCTTTTCAAGAAGGTGGTTGAAAGACCGAAAGAGGGAGGCTGTGTTCGCACGGTCAAACAAGTCAGTCAGCGGTGGAAAACTATGAAGAAATGCTATTATTATTATACATTTCTTTTACACCACGCATGCAACATGACTGCAGGAAAATCCTCGCCGTAGGACTACGTCATGGTGCATTTTATGTTGATCGGATTATGCACGACTGCATGTAAACAGGAATATTAGTGGAATATTAATTTTCACTAGCCATGTAAACAGGTAGGAATAGTAGGAATATTGTAGGAATATTGCCTTTTTCGGAATAAGGCCAAAAACTGGAATATTTTGTGCGTGTACATGTGCATATTTCCACCGTGTCTGTGTGGCTGCGTCTGTGTGTTGCTCGGCAACCATTCTGCTATGTCACTGAAGAACTACATCGTTAGTTCTGCCTAACAACGCCCCTTAGCTGTTGTAAAATCACGGTAAACCAACTCTTGGGGCTTATTGCTTAAATACCTTACAAAGGAATTAATTTAGTTCAGCTGCTATAATATTAAAATACGTACACTTGCGGAATGCATGGTGGTTGGGGAGCACGCTGGTCTTGAACTCTTTTAAAACAGCTTTGACTAATTCCTGGAGAGGGTCACCCTCCATGGCGTAGATGTAGTCCTCCAGGAGGGCAACATTGGACAGGCTCCATATGAACTTCTCCCGTTGTAGTACAGAGAGTTGAGGGTGCTCCAACTGTTTGAGCAAGAATAACTCTTCAATACAATAACAAGCATAACAAGCAAGTCAAAAGAAGGACATTCTTTTTTTTCTTTTTCGATTTTAGTTTTCATGCACTGCAAATGGTGTGTGAAAAGCAAATGGTGTGTAAAAAGCTCTTGCGGAGACTTACGGGAGTCGAACTCTCCAGCCAATACACTATCCTGCCTCAGTGATATCACTTACAATCAATTAAAGAAACAAAATAAATAATTTCCTTCAATTGAGGGAATATTTTACCTCAAGAAGAACCTTGTCCATCCTAGCGGCCATTTTGCCAACCTCGTAAAGCAGCCGAGGCGAGGTGGGAACCTTGGAAATGGTGGTTCCCGACAGATAGGTCAGCAGCCTCACCAAGTACTTCTGACAGCCAAAGCCACAATCTCACAGGAGAGCACAGTACAGTCATAATTATATATTTATTCATTTTTTTAGGATAAGGATGAAAGGAGGTTAGGCTATGAAAAGTTTACATTGTAACACAATTAATGTACAGCCAAATCTGTTCAAATGCCAAGCAGAATACCATCGCCTTGCAATGTGTGACATCATCCCAGGTGTCCTAGCAAGCAACGGGCATAAGGCAGGGAGAAGGAAACAACATTAAGAGAGAGGGGCAGACTTGACAGCACCATGACCTCCAGTGTAACAGTGTAAACAAGTGTTTACTACCAGCTTACCAGCTCCCTGAGTCGGCTGTGTTTGAATGTGCTTTAGTGGCACATATTGATACTCTTTCCTTCGTTTACTTAAAATATTTTTGTGATTTTGTGCTAATCTACCATCTGGTACGTTTCAATGCATGTCTGAATGTCTACTTTCAAGTCATGCCTGCTAGTCAGTCTGGAAGGTTGAACAAATGTCCAGATGAGGAAGGTGAACCACCACAGAGATTTTGTACATTATGTTTTTTCCGGTAAGAAAATGGGACGTCCAGAAATGCTTTAAAATAGGAAAACCATGACAACGCAACGCAAACCGGTTCTATTGACAGCTAAGGGCTTGAAGTGTTATTCTGCTGTGAGATGGTCTTGTTTATGCCAGCCAATACATTCACAGATTAAATGGTTTCAAAACATCTGATAATAATAGAAAACCTTGCAGTAAAATCATAACACTGAACGTGTGCATCACAGTGAATTGAAGCAGTTGGGAAACTACACATTCATTTAAAAGAGACGGCCTTGGGTGTGATTCGTATTCAGTTAGCAGGGGTGAAAGAGGAGGTGATTTCCTCCACCTTCTTTGTAAAGAAGGTGACAAAGTAATCCGTTGTGAGGGAGGAGGAGGAGGTGAGGGAGGGTTGAGGAGGGTAGAGAACATGGAGAAAGGTTTCCGACGGTTGGAGGTGGAAAAGTTGATCTTTGCAAGGTAGAAGGCAGATTTGTCCGCTGACACAGTAAAGGTGAAATGAGACGAGGTGGAGGTAGTGAGAGAGATCACCAGAGTCTGATTTCCTCAATCCTTTGTTCTGAGTCAGATCCTTGTCGTTTCTCATGTGTTTTGTTTGTTAGCTGGATATTCTGGTTCTGTCGTGTTTGTTTAACATGGTTATGTCCTTATCTTGTTTGTGTAGCTGTAATTCTGGGTCTGTCGCGTTCATTACTTCATGGATTAAATTGTCTACTCAACTAGCGGTGGTTTTAATCAATTGATGCCGTCTAAATGAATATTCTTTTGTATACATGGTGAACAACATTCACTCACAGGTGCGCACCCAACCGAAAGACCATACCAGCATTCGGTACGGATAGCTTCTGCTTACCTTCTGCTTACCTTAAGTTCTAAACTCACTCCATTCTCGCCCTATCATCTCTCTCCCTTTCCTCATCCTCCTCACTGGACCCACCGGCGCCACCATCATCGGCCACGGTGCCGACCACAATTTTGGACAATTTTGACACATTTGGCAGCATCTGCCTGAAGGGCCTGTCTCCTTTTCACCAGCAATTCCCCTGTGCCTCCTTTGCATATTAACGTATCCATTTTGACTTACATTTACATTTAGGGGCATTTGGCAGACGCTTTTATCCAAAGCGACTTACAAAGAGTACATTTGTTGAAAGATGCACTGTTTAATGAAGAAGGCACTGAGCCCAAAGGGGGAGGTGTTTAAAGATGTGATTGGACCAGCCCAGTGTCAATTAAGCAGTCTAGCTTCATCAGCAAGTCTGTACATTTGTTGAATTAGTATAATTAGTGTAATATATGTGAATAATAAATAAATGCCCTGTGTTCTTTTTTTACTTTAACATTTTTTACTTATTAGGTACTATATTACTAATTCTTCAGAGTTGTTTTTGTATTTGTTTCTAAGAATACAGTTCAAAAGAAAACTTTTTACTGTACTTACTAGATGCTCTCAATTAACCAGACCAGAGCTCGGGTGCAGCCCCTTAATTCCTCTGTAGGGAAACACAACCTACCTAAACAGTTCCCCCACCCTAAACAATCACAAGGTGAATTATGTACATTATGGTTCCCACACAAGCCCCCCCAGAAGTTCACCCATACACAAAGTCCGTGCGGCGGGGAGGAACGATAGGCGACCACCACGACCCCGGCGAACGGAAACCGGAGAGTGGGATGCCGGCAGGGGTGGCCGGTACCGCCCAACAGCGGCGGGGGGTTGGGAGAGGAACCGCAGGACCTGGGTTGGCGAAAGGGGGCAAGACCGGGGGCCGGCCCTGTCGCGGAGGCTGAGCCAGTTCCAATGGCCGGTCCAAGTCCAGGTGAGGCGTTCAGCCCTCCCCCCCACGTCCACCACCAAGTGCTTGGCCCCGTGCTCCAAGATGCGGAAAGGACCGTCGTAAGGGGGGGCGTAAGTGAGCGTCGTGTCGGATGAACACGTGCCTCGCGAGCGCAGACCCATGGGCACCCGGGACACCGGAGTGCCCATGCTGAGCAGTGGGGATCGGTGCAAAGTCCTAGCGCTGTCCAGCAGGGAAGGCACGCTGGGTAGCCGCTGACCAGGGGGCAGTGGTGTTGGGGAAGAATTCACCTGGGACCCGCAATGGCTGACCGTAGACCAGCTCGGCCGAGGAGCACTGTAGGTCCTCCTTAGGCGCGGTTCTGAGGCCCAGCATGACCCACGGAAGCTTGTCGAGCCAATTCCCGTCCGTCAAGCTGGCTTTGAGGGCCGCCTTCATCGAGCGATGGAAACGCTCACAGAGGCCGTTGGCCTGAGGGTGGTAAGCGGTGGTACGGTGGAGCATAACCCCCAAACCCTCGGCCACGGCGTTCCAGAGCTCAGAAGTGAACTGCGAGCCACGATCTGAGGAGAGGTCAGACGGGGTGCCGAAACGGGCTACCCAAGTCCCAATGAACGCCCGGGCCACGTCAGCAGATGCCGTCGATGTGAGTGGGACTGCTTCCGGCCAGCGGGTCGTCCTGTCCACCATAGTGAGGAGGTAGGTAAAACCGTGAGAGGAGGGCAGTGGACCAACCAGATCAACGTTGACATGATCAAACCTCCTCTCAGGCACAAGGAAACGTTCCAGGGGGGCCTTAGTGTGGCGGTGCACCTTGGTGCGCTGGCAAGCCACGCATGTGTCGGCGCAGGTCCGCACGTCCTTCTTGAGCCCCCCGCCAGACAAACTTAGCCGCGACCATCTGCACCGACGGCTTCCCGCCAGGGTGTGAAAGGCCGTGCACCACCTCGAACACGGGCCGCCTCCAGTTACTGGGGACGACCGGCCGCGGCTGACCCGTGGAGATGTCACACAGCAGTGTGGTGCCTGTGTCACCGAAATTCACATCCTCCAAACGCAGCCCCGTGTCCGCCGCCTTCAGGTCCTGCACGTCGGGGTCCGGGTTTGGTCCACCGCCATGTGGGTATAGTCGAGGCCCAACTGGATGGTACCGACGATGGCCCTGGAGAGGCAGTCAGCAACGAGGTTGGACTTACCAGCAACGTGCTGGATGTCCGTCATGAACTCCGAAATGTAAGAGAGCTGGCGCTGCTGGCGAGCGGACCACGGCTCCGCCACCTTGGACATGGCGAAAGTGAGTGGTTTGTGGTCCACGAACGCCGTGAATTCACGGCCTTCCAGCCAAAACCGGAAGTGCCGCATGGCGAGCCAGGGTCCAAGGAGTTCTCTATCGAAAGTACTGTACTTGCGCTCCCTAGGTGTCAGCTGGCGGCTGAAAAAGGCGAGCGGCTGCCAGGCGCCCCCCACCCACTGCTCGTGTACGGCGCCCACGGCGTAGTCCGACACGTCGGTGGTGACAGAAATGGGTGCTGTGGGTGACGGATGTGCCAACAGAGCAGCCTGAGCCAGCGCAGACTTGACATCCACGAAAGCAACCTCAGTCTCCGCAGTCCAGCTCATGGCTTGGTTGGGGGACTTGCCTTTCAGAGCTTTGTACAGCGGCCGCATGATGTGGGCGGCCCGGGCGATGAAACGGTGGTAAAAGGTCACCATCCCCAGGAACTCCCGGAGCGACCGGGCCGTGTGCGGGAGAGGAAAAGCCGCGACAGCGTCCACCTTCGACGGAAGGGGAGCCGCTCCACCCTCTTGGTGACGCGGTGCCCGAGGAAGTCGATGGCGGACAACCCGAACAGACACTTCGCCGGGTTGATGATTAGCCTGTGTTGGCTGAGCCTCTTGAAGAGGGCCCGGAGGTGAGACATGTGTTCATCTTCCGAGGCGCTGGCAACGAGTATGTCGTCCAGGTAGACAAACACGAAAGGCATATCCCGTAGAACCGAGTCCATCAGGCGCTGGAACGTCTGAGCGGCGTTCTTGAGCCCAAACGGCATCCGCAGGAGCTCGAACAACCCAAAAGGCGCGATCACCGCCGTTTCTCTCCTTAGTGGACAATTCAAAAGTCTTTAGGAGGTGGGCTTTGAACGCCTCATACTTGTGAACCATGCCCTAGCGTCGCGCTCCCAGAACTCCGGCAGCTTAATAAAAATATCGCTGCTTGCCATGTTCAATATGTTTTCGGAAACTTCTTCTTCGAAAACGTCGGGGTCACCAGTGTAGTGCCGAAGAACGGGAGTCGGAGGCGGAGTATTAAGAATGGAACTCCAAACTTTATATTCCATTTGCGCAAACCAAACGTGAGTTGCATGCTCTCAATTAACCAGACCAGAGCTCGGGTGCAGCCCCTTAATTCCTCCGTAGGGAAACACAACCTACCTAAACAGTTCCCCCACCCTAAACAATCAGCAAGGTGAATTATGTACATTATGGTTCCCCACAGTAAAATCATTACGCACTGGATCGCAGCTGTGATCGATCATTATTAAAAGGTGTGCAACTTTGTTATTCAGGAAATTTTTATCAAACAAGTAGCCCTTCGTACTACTCAGTACCTTTGAAGTAGCTCTCAGGTTCAAAAAGGTTGGTGACCCCTGTCTTACACAGTAACGGTTATGTAATATTTGTGTTTCTGTGTACACAATTACACAAACTGACAAAAGTCATCCATTTGACAACATTAAGACATGCAAATAGCTCCCAAAGTCCTAATTCAGGGACAATATGCTGTCATTGCAGGCAACATTTAGTCAACACCTGGGGACCATCAACTTAGTTATTTTATTATTATTATTTATATCACATTAAACATCTTCGATATCAGCACTAAAATATCTTTCTGTTGACAACTGTCACTAATGAAAACTGAAATGTCATCCTATTAGAAATCCCACGTTTTGCATTGTGTGATTATTTAATTAGAAGAATTAGAACTAGAATTCAATAGGAAGTTACATGTTTCATATGTGCTGATATAAACTGCTACCTGAATGTGTGCCCATACCTTTTTAAGCCAAATAAAAGCTCTAATCATTCAGTCTGTAAATATATATTTTTTTTCCAGCCGCAATCTTTTTTTTCACCTCTCATTTGTCTGTCAGTTTTTCTTTGCACCTCTCATGACTTGCATGTCAGTGAGATATGACTTATATCCATATCTCAGCCCATCGCTATGAGGGCAAAAGTCATTTCGTTGTCCCTCCCATTATCAATTCCATTTTGTAGAAAGCAGAAAAATAGCCCTATATACTCATTACCTTTGTGCTGGGGGTCGATCCATTGCTCGTTTCGTTTCCAATATTGTCTCATCCTTTCATGAACTCAATAGCAATGGAATTGTTGGATAATTAGAACAATGCGTTCTGTATAGAAAACAAGAAAGAATTCATGACAGGACAATGTGTACTCTGACACAAACTAGACAATCCTAACTGTGGAATAGAAAGAATATTGTACAAAGTCAATCCAGTTTGTTCTACATTATCGCTGTTCATGAATCTCTGTTAATGTCGCCCCTAGTGCTTGCATGTGTAGCAGACACAGACCCAGTAGTTTGGACGTTTTTTATGGGACCATCTGAAATACCACCAACCAGAGATACAAAAGTACATTCACTTGCCTCTTTCTCCATGTGTGTGTTAACTGTGGGCTTGCCTAAATCTTCATCAACTGTTACCATATATATAAACATGAATTTGCTTGAAATCTTTTCAGTGTACTACCGTTTCAGTGCACTCCCCAAATGTATATGCTGGTGGCTGACTTAACCTGTGGTGCACTGATTAGCCAATGCACCACAGGCGTGCAGCCCCCCGCCCCCACCCCCTCCAACTGGGCCAGGTGAGACTGTAGCCCCACCCCCCAGGCTCTAACTGGGCCAGGTGAGACTGTAGCCCCACCCCCCAGGCACGAACTGGGCCAGGTGAGGCTGTAGCCCCACACCCCCAGACTCTAACTCAGGCCAGGTGAGGCCAATTAAGCCAGCCACCAAACACACACCCCCACATACCCCCAATTGAGGCTGGAGATTCTGAAAGTGCTGGGAATGGCTAATCACGCTCACACCTGGTGGTATAATACGTCTCCTTTAAAATAATTTACTTCATCGAATGTATCAAACGGTGACAGGCTGAAGTACCTTTAAACATCACATCACTAGAAGAAGTTGATGGATAATCAGCACTGGGGAGAAAAACGACAAGTGAATACATGTTATACAACAATGGTTATACATGGAATAAAAAATACCAAATTAATGGAAAGAAAACATAAGTTAGGCCTACATTGATAAACTGATGGCATTTGGCCCGGACAGATGGAAATTGTGGTTGGAATTAGTATTTAATCAACTTATGTAGACACCTGTATAAACAAAAGCACATTTTATATTCCATCATATGATTCTGGGGAATTGGGATGATTGATTGGATCAATTTTCAGGCAGCGAGGTGTAAACACAGAAACATAACATTATTTATCACAAAAAGTTGATTCATTCATTACGTGTGTGCTTATCATGCACCAGTCTGCAGAGACATGATTACATTTTAATTTACATTTAGGGCATTTTGCAGACGCTTTCATCCAAAGCGACTTACAAAAGGACATACTCATGAAAACCGGAAGTCTTTCCGAACCGGTCAACAAGCTCACCACACGTTCCCGCGCGTTCTCTCGCGACGCAGCCTGGGACGGGATACCCCAAAGGAGCGTTATTGGCGAGAAAGAGGGCGGGACTTCCCGTTACACGGTGTTTCGATGCGGTGGCCGGGAGGAGGGCAGTGGGTGCTGCCCGCAGTGTACACACAGTGCAGTATATATAGGAAGTAACGAAGCGGACACATCGCGTTACAAATCACAATCCCTGTGAAGGACGATAAACAAGTTCTCTGTAAGTTAGTCAACAACTTATGATCTTTGAAAGAAAGTTAAATTCGTCGTTCATTGCGGTGTTTGGAGCAGGATTTAGAGTTGATCTTGGCTTCTTTATCGCGCACACGCGGATAGAAAGTGTTAATCTTTTAAAAGTGAAAGGCTGGTGTACTGTACAGGTACTCATTTCATATAATTATTAGAATAACGATATCAAAGTGGGCTTGGTCAGGGGTTTTATTATTATTATTACTAATTGTTGTTTTTTTAGAATTTGTTGAGCAGAATACTGCAGGAGTGAATGGGGAGTGAGCGTGCCACTGTACTGTAGCCTACTTGTCACATATGGCAATAAAGAAATCTTGACGGGAACTGGACGGTTCTATACCCTGCTTCTGATGATCTGTGGAAAGCGCTCTATTGATTTGAATCACATGTGTTTGTCGTTTGTCGTGTGTTGGCAGCTCCACTCCATCGCCCCACAACCTCCACACAATGTCAGGGCAGGTGGTGCCTAAGAAGCCCCACTTCAGCGAGGCTCAGGTGGTGGAGGTGGTGCAGCGGCTCTACGGCCTGCGGGTGTCCACTGTCCGCCCTCTGCCCAGCTACGACGACCAGAACTTCTATGTGGCGGCGGCGGCACCGGAAGGCGGTGGAGGTGGCGAATATGTGCTGAAGGTCATGAACTCTGTGGACAGCGAGAACCCCGCGCTGATCGACGTCCAGACCCAGGCCATGAGGTTTCTCCACGATCATGGCTTTCCCGCTCAGACCGCCGTGCCCACTGCGGCCGGGGAGCTCATGAGCCTCGAACAGATCGGTAAGAAATGATAATACGCCGGCTTCACAAATGGGGCTGGATGTTGTGATGCCTTACAGTTTTAATTGAAAGATAAGCTGATTATTTGCCCCAAGATGCAGGCAAAATTTCTCTCACAGAGTTTTACAACAGCAGACCCAGGTTCTCGATCAACATCCGCTGGAAAAACTGTGGGGAAAAATAAGTTAACGATTCAGAGAGTTTTGCATAGGTGGAAACATTTTTGCTTGCAGTATAATAGACACAGAGTATGGGAAGGCTTATCACATTCACGTGGACCATTTACAACGACTTCCTTTAAGTACAAGGCCAAAAGGGCTTGTGGGAGAAAGGGGCCACAGAACACTTAAAAGCATTGTCTAATGAAGGTAAAGAGTCAAGATTTCTTTCTTGAAATGCTTAATCGCCATTCACTCCTGCAGTATTCTTCAAAACAAATTATAAACGAAGATTCAAGATTCAAGAAGTTTAATTGTCACATACACAGGATTTGCAGTGAAATGAAAAAGTGTACAAATATCACAATACAAATATCACAATTGAAGGGAAAGAATCAAAAGGAGCCGCAAACGGAGGAGCTTGAGAAATATGAGCTAAAAGGCAAATAAACAGCAAGCAAATAGGCAATTAATAAGCAAGCAAATAAACAGAAAGAAAATAGGTAGATAAACAGCAAAAGGCATATAGACAAGTACGCATATCAACAACAAACAACTCTAAACAATTAGTAATGGTATCAACTCACGTTTGGTTTGCGCAAATGGAAAATAAAGTTTGGAGTTCCATTCTTAATACTCCGCCTCCGGCTCCCGTTCTTCGGCACTACATTACCCACACAAAAAAAAGTGCATTATATGAACGTTGTCCGAACATACTGATTACTCAGGAGGAACTAATCAGCTGTCAATCATTCACCCGGGAGCCAAATGAAACGCGTCAAGAGTCCGCTCTGTCTTGTAAGAGATGATTGACGCTGAAGGGCAACCCATGCTTTTACGAAGATTAACATAAAAATCTGAAAAAATGCTGAACTTTTGCAGTGACTCAGCGCTCTTAAAAAGGCTGTCATCCCAAACACTATTTACAATGTTGTCATGCGCTGTTGATTGTGTAATGTGATTTTTTTTTAATACTTTAATTAGCTTTGGAAAAACCTTTGACACTGTTTATTTATTTTATTTTTTATTTAACCTTTATTTATCCAGGCAAGCAACTAAGAACAAATTCTTATATACAGAAGCAGCCTGACCCTGACAGAGTCAGATAGTACTTAATTACAGCATGGGGAACGGTTGTATTCATGTGGCCTGTTTAAATTGTATAATATAATAAGTAAAATATTATATGCATTTGATAACATTTCAACTAGTTCATAACAGGCTGCTCACCCAAACAACTGGATGTATTGCTGGGTGTATTGCTACCCACCAGTGCGGTGCCCAATCAGTGCCTGTTCAGAACAGGCCAATTGCTTGCAGCTTTCGAACCAGAGACAGACATGCATACATATACCTACACACGTAATGTACATACAGTAAAAATAAAAATACCCAAATAATTTACTGTTCAAAAATGTTAAATGTGATGATTAAAGCTTCAATCTAAGTCTTTTTCGGCACAGTTATATGTTTGTATATTGTTTACTCGCGTGACGGGTAGTGGAGTGGAAACTGTTCAAGACGGACTGTCGAAAAATACACAGCCCATCTATAGGAGGCCAGCACAGTGAAACGGCATACAGCCAGGGCAACCCCATTACTAATGCCATGGCACACACCGCTAGTGCAGATACGTATCGGATCGTCTTTATTGGAGAGATGCACACACCTAATGACCATGCAACAGCACATATCAGCAATACAGTATCTAAACAGGTCTTCAGCATGCAGGCCTCATGTTCCTGGAGCCACTCCAGCGCCTTCCACTCGCCAGCAGCCAAGGCACGAGTTGAAACACAGCACAAGGTCTCTGCTTCACTGAGGAGAAAATCCCCCGTAGATTAGAGAGATAGTTCTTAAGGAAGCTTTTCGATTTTGAAAAAAAAAGAGAGAATGAGAGAATGTCCTTGGAAGCTGCCGTTAGACATACATGCATAATAAATAAAAATGGACGCAGGCTGATGGTCACACTCACGTCTGAAACCTACGTAGGTAGGTAACCTAAGGTAGTTTGAAGAACATCCACCCAGACAAACACGTGCATGTTTCACAGCTACAACCCATGAACATGTTCTCTGGCCATTGTCCAGAAATGACCATTTATCCATAACCATACTTTCAAAGATACTTCACTCGCCAGGAGTTTGTTTATAACAGGTTTACGTCGATGACAAGTATAAAATTCAAGACCTGCATGTAGACATGCATGTAACAAATGAAACTTGCACATAAAAACTGAAAACCGGCAGAGCATGTTCGCACACATCTGGTTATCTATGACACATAATATAATAACCCAAAAGCAGGGTTGCCAAAAGACACAACTCCATTATCAGTGGAGTCTTGTGATTGGTTCGCCCGCCCCATGTAAAAGCAACCCTTTACATGCCTCTCCTGGCAATGTTACGGCACACAGATTTACCGGCACTGTTCCGGGTCTTGATGTGGGAAATTCTGGATTTTGATCCCTGTTCCCATTCACACACACGCAGGAAATGTTACGAAACATTTACGAGATAGACAGCATGTGTAAAAGGGGCTTTAGGCAAGGCAGGGCAATTAAGACAAGTTATTTGTGCACCATACAACACAAGCGTCCCCCAACTCAAAACCATTCATAGTGCATTCAATGTTACCTTCCCTCTATTTCCATTTTATTAGCCTGAAAGCTTGGTCTTAAAAGCTTCAATGTCAACCTTCCCAGACACAGGTAATAGGGAATTATGTGGAGCCAGATTCAGACCACTAACCCTAGCATGTATACTAGCATCAAGAAAACATTAGAATGAGCTTTATATGCTTTATATAACATTCATTGCCAGGAGGTCCCTTCACCAGGTATTTCCCAGCTGGTCTCTTCTCCTCTTGCCCTGGGGATTCCGAGACTGGTTTTCATACCGTGTGCCCGATGCATTTGCTAAGCCCATTTATATTCGTGTTTGTAATTTGTATTTATTTGTTGTGTTATGCATTGTGGTTTCCCATCAAGTACTGGTTACAGTAATATACAATATACTATACAGACCAGTTGTATTTTGTAAATCTTGTGCCAGTATGATTTTGAAAGCCCCAATGAGAAAACAAGGTTTCAGCGGAAGACGTTATCTGTCTTAATATATCTTTCCCTCTCCAAGCTTGTTCCAGCTTGCTGCCTATCTATGTTTTTTCTCTTTTCATTACAATAAAAGGATTGTATTGAGAGAGCAACTTAGCATCATCATCATCATCATCATCATCATCATCATTATGTACAATGTGCTATATATGAGGTCCAACTACTACTATTATTTCTAGATGAGTAAAATCAACAGCTTCTTAATTTCTTCTGGGAGCGACAACCACCCACGCGATATGGGGTCACAATATGGAGCTGATGTTGAAGCAGGAGGAAATAATGAGCATAGAGAACAATGAGATTGTCTGGTGGTCGTCAGTATTAGCACTGATGCTGTTATGACCTTGCACAATCAGAACCAGTGTAGCAAACCAAGGGCACAGACACAGAGTAGCTTTAACAAGGCCCAGAGGGTATTTATTATATAATTAATATTAAAGTAGATGGCGAATCCAATGTGTGTACATGTGCGTGCGAGGTACTCAACGTTAGGCTTAAGGCAGAGTCAGGGCAGTCCAATGCCCCGGGCTTATGTTCGGGCTGGAATCCCAACCCGATTGTGATGACGTGTTGCGCTCCAGGGAGGAGCGCACCACAACAGATGCCATGCAATTGTCTATAGGAATACGATAACTTAGTAAGTTGCAGATGTATTATATTGGCAGCGTTAGGAATTATGAATGAGGGCTTATGAATCCATTAGCCACTCTGTCTCACAGTCTATAGTAACCATGTCTATTTAAACCTGTACTGGTGGGTGGGGGGGCGGTAGCTCCGGTCCCTCCTACTGAAACAAAATGTCTGATCGCTTACTTGATGTGAGGTGTGTGTATGTCAGTTAGCAGTCCCCTGGGCGGGAAGGGCAGGAGAAGACATGAAGACATTGACAAAGCCATGCTCCGCACCCATTTCCTTGCCTGGAAACAAGATATTTAGAAAGTCAAGCCTCATCTTGCAGACGAAGAGAAACAGAACCAGACAATAAGTGAACAAAACAATCGCTGAACCCTTAGCACATGAACTAAAGCTCATGGCGTCTCACCGTTGAGTGCACAGTGAGTGTACCGGCTCTAAATCGCATGGTACAACAACAATAGGGTTCTATAATTCCATACAGTGCCCTGCCTTGTGACGACCTTCCGATCACATATGAAATAAACCCACAGACAGACGGACAGATGCGCATTCAATGCATGATGCAAATGTAAAAATGGCTTCTGGTGAGAAAATGGAATGGATGGCCTGAGCCTCCAAACACACACACACACACACACACACATCTGTTTGTCTTTCCAACAGATGATTGATCAGCAGCAGAAGCTCGGCCCGCTGAGCAGCCCGCTGCCAAGACGCCCAGGCGGGAAAACGAATATACGTCAATACCGAACGTTAATCTGTACCAATGGGTTATTATTTGTGACCAGGGCGACCTTAATCATAGCCCCATCACACCCCCTGGTTGTCTATTACTTGAGCAAATGGTCCATGACCCCTGGACGCATGACCAATGTACTGGGAAACCAATACCATTGGTTGCTGCTTGAGCGCATTTATGCACTCTGCTTCCGCTAAAGAGGGACACATGCATCCAACCCAATATATATCAAATATATACTGTGTTATATTGTAGTGGTGTGTGTGTGTGTGTAAACCAAATGTGTGTGTGTGAACCAAATGAAGTAGAGAGACCTGAATGGGAAAACACTGGGAAGACACACACACACACAGAGGCGCAGACTCTGTGATATACACTCAGATGTTGCTTGGTGCCACAGACACATCCCCTGGTTGCAGAGCCCAGTGACACCCCTTAAGTGAATTCCCTCTGTTGTTATTGAAGAAAAAGAACTACGATGGTGACCAATGGAGAAAAAAACTGAAGAAAAAAATCGATCACAGAAAGAACAGACCCAGACACGAACTAGTCTTCTATGAAACAATTTGTACAAATCAATTTGCTCACACATGGTGTCCACTCTCATCCGCCCCAGATCCGTGGATATCCATGTTGTTGATTTAAAGCCAGGTTCTGCTGCTTTGAAGCAGAAAAAGTGGAAAAACATGAGCAACCCTTGAATCATATTCATGGTCTTTGTTTGTTTAGTTCGGTTATCACTATTATCACTAATTAATAACTTTAGACAAAACGCTCTCCCTTAGACAGAGCTCATTGTTACATATTCCCTCTATCATTCAGGGGGTACAAAAGCTTATCAATAGACATTATGCCACACCTCAATGTGGGCCATCCACACAAATAGCATTATGCTTGTCATCATATTGATGGCTAATTAAATAAATTAATTGAAGGCAACAACTTTGTAAACAAAATAGAGATTACAACTGTATGCCGTGGATTGTTTCATTCAAATATATATATATTAATTATGAAACTAAACCCGCAACTCACAACGTCAGCGTAAACCTTCACAAGATGTGAAGACACACCTGGCACTGGGTAGTTTTCTTACACATTTATTAAAAGAAAATATTGTTTACATATATATATACATACTGTATATCGTCCTGAATAAATAACAGTATTACATAAAGAAGGCTCACGCTGTCTCGTCACTCTCTTACACCTGGAAGGCAACAGAATGCATGTCCATTAACCAGTCATCCAGTCTGCCTCAGCTGACGCACGCTGGAGGATGGCCTCTGCTGATTGGGGTCGGAGGAGACGGGTCCTTTGTATGGTCGGGATGACGTCCATTTGCCTGAACGCTTGAACTCGTTTGTTGGGTGAAAATCAATGTTTACCTCACGAATGAGGAGATGGTGTGACAGTATCTATCTTTATTCCATTGTATGTCACGGCTCTTGTACATACTTTAGTGTCACGGTCTCGACCGAGTCTCCGGGCTCACGGTGTTGGTGGGCGTGGCTCCGGGCTCCGGTGCCGCCCCAGCATCATTAGCGGCACGTGCGCTGCGCTCGCGTCTGCCATCTATCAACAATTAGTCTGTATAAAAACCCCGGCTTTCGACCCACTCGGTGTCGGATCATTATGGTCAAATCTCCCTGTCGTAAGACTACCTGTTTAGTATCCCGCATGGATCGCGACCGCCTCCAGCCAGCTGATCACCTCCCTGCCTACCTGCCTGCCGGTTCCTGCATCTGCCTGCCGCGCTCACCACCCGTCCCGCTGGCTTCACTCCCGTTTCCTCACGTGTGTATTTGTAATTAAACACTACATATTGCATAACTCTGAGTCTGGGTCTTGCGTTTGGGTCCACCACTGCACACATCCTAACAGAATGATCCGACCAGACATGGACTCAGCAGACTCAGACTCAGACTCGGAGTTCCGACCAGACATGGACTCAGCCGACTCAGCCTATGGGAGTACCTCGGCATCCGGTGCAAGCCGCTGCCGAGGTATAAGGCTCGCAGCCGTTGAGGCAGGCAACCCCTGACTCCCGGGTCCCGGGTTGGACCGCAGCAGCCTCGGTTTCCCGCTGCCGGGTCGCAGCCATCCCGGGTCCTGGTTGGACCGCAGCAGTCGCCGAGCTACCTGGGAACCCGCCTGGCCCTGGGGGGGCCTCGTAGTGTCCAGCAGTCTCGCAGGCGCCAAGGCAGGCAACCCCTGGCTCCCGGGTCCTGGGTTGGACCGCAGCAGCCCCTGTTTCCCGCTGCTGGGTCGCAGCCATCCCGGGTCCAGGTTGGACCGCAGCAGTCCCTGTTTCCCGCTGCTGGGTCGCAGCCATCCCGGGTCCAGGTTGGACCGCAGCAGTCCCTGTTTCCCGCTGCTGGGTCGCAGCCATCCCGGGTCCCGGCTGGACCGCTGCAGCCCCTGCCGGTTCCTGCTGCTAGGTTGCAGCCATCCCTGGTCTGGGTCCCGGCTGGACCGCAGCAGTCCCTGCCGGTTCCTGCTACTAGGTTGCAGCCATCCCGGGTTCCGGTCCCGGCTGGACCGCAGCAACCCCTGCCGGTTCCTGCTGCTTGGTCGCAGCCAATCCCCGGTCCCGGTCCCGGCTGGACCGCATCAGCACCTGCCGGTTCCTGCTGCTAGGTCACAGCCATCCCTGGTCCGGGTCCCGGCTGGACCGCAGCAGCCCCTGCCGGTTCCTGCTGCTGGGTCGCAGCCATCCCGGGTCCCGGTCCCGGCTGGATCGCAGCGGCCTCCGGTTCCTGCTGCTAGGTCGCAGCCATCCTGGGTCCTGGTTGGACCGCAGCAGTCGCCGAGCTACCTGGGAACCCGCCTGGCCCTGGGGGGGCCTCGTAGTGTCCAGCAGGCTCGCAGGCGCCAAGGCAGGCAACCCCTGGCTCCCGGGTCCTGGGTTGGACCGCAGCAGCCCCTGTTTCCCGCTGCTGGGTCGCAGCCATCCCGGGTCCAGGTTGGACCGCAGCAGTCCCTGTTTCCCGCTGCTGGGTCGCAGCCATCCCGGGTCCAGGTTGGACCGCAGCAGTCCCTGTTTCCCGCTGCTGGGTCGCAGCCATCCCGGGTCCCGGCTGGACCGCTGCAGCCCCTGCCGGTTCCTGCTGCTAGGTTGCAGCCATCCCTGGTCTGGGTCCCGGCTGGACCGCAGCAGTCCCTGCCGGTTCCTGCTACTAGGTTGCAGCCATCCCGGGTTCCGGTCCCGGCTGGACCGCAGCAACCCCTGCCGGTTCCTGCTGCTTGGTCGCAGCCAATCCCCGGTCCCGGTCCCGGCTGGACCGCATCAGCACCTGCCGGTTCCTGCTGCTAGGTCACAGCCATCCCTGGTCCGGGTCCCGGCTGGACCGCAGCAGCCCCTGCCGGTTCCTGCTGCTGGGTCGCAGCCATCCCGGGTCCCGGTCCCGGCTGGATCGCAGCGGCCTCCGGTTCCTGCTGCTAGGTCGCAGCCATCCCGGGTCGCGGGAGGACCGCAGCAGCCTCCGGTTCCTGCTGCTAGGTCGCAGCCGTCCTGGGTCCCAGTCCCGGCTGGACCGCAGCAGCCCCTGCCGGTTCCTGCTGCTAGGTCGCAGTCATCAAGGGGCCCGGTCCTGGCTGGACCACAGCAGCCCCTGCCGGTTCCTGCTGCTGGGTCGCAGCCATCCCGGGTCCCGGTCCATGCTGGATCGCAGCAGCCCCTGCCGGTTCCTGCTGCTGGGTCGCAGCCATCCCGGGTCCCGGTCCCGGCTGGATCGCAGCGGCCTCCGGTTCCTGCTGCTAGGTCGCAGCCATCCCGGGTCGCGGGAGGACCGCAGCAGCCTCCGGTTCCTGCTGCTGGGTCGCAGCCATCCCGGGTCCCGGTCTCGGCTGGATCGCAGCGGCCTCCGGTTCCTGCTGCTAGGTCGCAGCCATCCCGGGTTGCGGGAGGACCGCAGCAGCCTCCGGTTCCTGCTGCTAGGTCGCAGCCATCCTGGGTCCCAGTCCCGGCTGGACCGCAGCAGCCCCTGCCGGTTCCTGCTGCTAGGTCGCAGTCATCAAGGGGCCCGGTCCTGGCTGGACCACAGCAGCCCCTGCCGGTTCCTGCTGCTGGGTCGCAGCCATCCCGGGTCCCGGTCCATGCTGGATCGCAGCAGCCCCTGCCGGTTCCTGCTGCTGGGTCGCAGCCATCCCGGGTCCCGGTCCCGGCTGGATCGCAGCGGCCTCCGGTTCCTGCTGCTAGGTCGCAGCCATCCCGGGTCGCGGTAGGACCGCAGCAGCCTCCGGTTCCTGCTGCTAGGTCGCAGCCGTCCTGGGTCCCAGTCCCGGCTGGACCGCAGCAGCCCCTGCCGGTTCCTGCTGCTAGGTCGCAGCCATCCCGGGTCCCGGTCCATGCTGGATCGCAGCAGCCCCTGCCGGTTCCTGCTGCTGGGTTGCAGCCATCCCGGGTCCCGGTCCGGGCTGGACCGCAGCAGCCCCTGCCGGTTCCTGCTGCTAGGTCGCAGTCATCCCGGGTCCCGGTCCCGGCTGGATCGCAGCGGCCTCCGGTTCCTGCTGCTAGGTCGCAGCCATCCCGGGTCGCGGTAGGACCACAGCAGCCTCCGGTTCCTGCTGCTAGGTCGCAGCCGTCCCGGTCCCGGTCCTGGCTGGACCACAGCACCCCCTGACGGTTCCTGCTGCTAGGTCGCAGTCATCCCGGGTCCCGGTCCCGGCTGGGTCGCAGCAGCCCCTGCCGGTTCCTGCTGCTGGGTCGCAGCCATCCATGGTCCCTGTCCCGGCTGGACCGCAGCAGCCTCCGGTTCCTGCTGTTAGGTCGCAGCCGTCCCGGGTCCCGGTCCCGGCTGGACCGCAGCAGCCTCCGGTTCCTGCTGTTAGGTCGCAGCCGTCCCGGGTCCCGGTCCCGGCTGGACCGCAGCAGCCTCCGGTTCCCGCTGCTGGGTCGCAGCCTTTCCCGTTCCCGGGTCCCGCTGCTGGGTCGCAGCCATCCCCGGTCCCGTTCCCGGTTCCCGGTGCTGGGTTGCAGCCATCCCCGGTACCAGTCCCGGGTGGACTGCAGCAGCCTCCCGTTCCTGCGGCTGGGTCGCAGCCAGTCCCGTCCCCGCTCCGACGTCACCGGTATCCTCCGCCCTGCCTCCAGGCCGTCCACCTGAGGGTCCCTGCTCGGCCTCTGCCCTGCCTCCAGGTCGTCCATGGGGGTCGCTGGGAGGCTCCCGTTGAGGGGGGGGGGGTACTGTCATGGTCTCGAGCGTGTCTCCGGGCTCACGGTGTTGGTGGGCGTGGCTCCGGGCTCCGGTGGCACCCCAGCGTCATTAGCGGCACCTGCGCTGCGCTCGCGCCTGCCATCTATCAACAATTAGTCTGTATAAAAACCCCGGCTTTCCACCCACTCGGCGTCGGATCATTATCGTCAAATCTCCCTGTCGTAAGACTACCTGTTTATTATCCCGCATGGATCGCGATCGCCTCCAGCCAGCCGATCACCTCCCTGCCTACCTGCCTACCGGTTCCTGCATCTGCCTGCCGCGCTCACCACCCGTCCCGGTGGCTTCACTCCCGTTTCCTCACGTGTGTATTTGTAATTAAACACAACATATTGCATAACTGAGTCTGGGTCTTGCGTTTGGGTCCGCCACCACACACACCCTAACACTTTAGTATTCAACAGGTTGTTGTCATGGTTACAGAGCAATACTCGCTGCGTCGAAGGACAGAAAGTTTTTTTTTTGTCTATTGTATGTCTACTATATTTGAAATATGCATATTGCATGTTATTCCGAGTAATGTATTAGTGCATAACAACATACCTAAAGTCTATCTCGTGTAATGGGCAAGTTTGGCATTTGTCACATCCCAGAGGCAATGCACTGGTTGGTCTGTTTCTAAGGCAACTGGCAAGATACATAAAATACAGGTCTCCCAACATGTTAGCATTGATGTACAATGCCTTTTAGGAACTATTAAATATCCTGTCACTTAAATGAGTGAGCGGATACAATGAGTGCCTGGAGTCAATTTATTAATCACAGAGCCCTGGGCCATACAATTTTGGATAGCTTGAATTAAATGTACATTCAATCAATCACCAGAGACATCAGTTCAATGTCTTAACGCAGACATTAGTCACAATCTGAACACAACATGACATGTATGGCAGTACAAAAACAACCATTAATTCTGTAGGATGTTTGCTACAAAATATTATTGTATTAGGTGTTAACGGTCAAAGAGAAAGTCCAAATAATCATTGCTAATGAGTGCTCAGAAGTTGCAATTATGGATATTCCTGCGATCAACATATTTATCCATGGATTAGTTCTAGGTAGCCCTTTGTGTATGTATTTACAGTATCTATATATATATATTATATATATAAATATATACTGTATACAGTATATATATCGTCAAGATAAGGATCCAAATTTGAAGTTGGAACAAAAGGTGGATTATCTTGCTATGTTCAGCAGCAGAGATGTATCAGGGCCAATTCATATCTTCCCAGATGTAGTATTTATGATGCCAGGGAAGAAATTTATCGACACTTTGGACTTTTTTTTTTTGTGTCTTTTTTATGATCTTCTCGACAGATATGGGTAGACTGCTGTCCTGTCCTGTAGGTCCAGTCAGAGCAAACTGATTTAATACAATCTCTAAAGTTTTTATATATATGTAGAACTTGGTTTTCATTCATCAATGTAAAGAAAAAAGAGCTTGATTAACTAATCATTAATTAATCATTAGTTCCTCCATAAAATGTGATGAGGAGTTACTCATTAACTTACTAATTTGTTCCCTTGTAACTACTCAAACCATTATTTTGCATCTAAACTAAACCCTTTACCAAGTGATTTTCACTGTTGCTATGACACCGAAACCTACTGTCACACCAACCACAGAGAACAGCGTCCACGCAACAGGAGCGGCCACTCAAAAGTGGCCGCTCAAGAGTGCTTAGTGTGAACTGCTCGGAGCGGCCGGTGTGCGACCTCCCAAAAACAGTAACGACCGTAAAAATGTACTCATCCAAGATGAACCAAGCAGCCAGTTGTCATTAATATCATAATGGTGAGTGAAGTGCAGAGACAGCAGACTGGAATGGAGTGCTGTCATGTGTGTGTGCGATGTCATGAGCAACACTCACTGACTAAAGGCTTACCATTATCTTCCTCTCCAGGGAGACCATGTCGGAGTGGATGCACTCCTCCAGCATCAGGTTAGCAGGCCCGCATAGGAACCTCCGAGGAGTCTCTGGGGCTTCCATATAGAACCACCGTCAGCAGCAAAGCCAATTTCTGTTCTGTGTTTATACTCTTTACAGTGTATGCTGCTACTGAATGTCTAACACTATCACAATCGTTTTTATGTTATATTATAGAGATATCATTGCATTGGCAATTCTGAGCATCTGAAATAATTGTGTGTGTGTGTGTGTGTGTGTGTGTGTGTGTGTGTGTGTGTTTAAAAGCTAAATGCTGATCAATAAACTAACAACTTCAACCAGACACCTGCACCTGTAGGCACTCTTGAGCAAAGTTGGGTTACAGATTAGTGCAAAGTAATCTGTATTTTATACAGTCCATGTTTGTTACACCCCCACCAGAGTTCAGCAGTCAAGCAGTTTTTGTAGAGCTGCATTTCTAAGCAATCATTTATTGCTATATCCATTGGGGGGATGTTGCCACGTGCTCTAGTTTAAAGGTGTTTTAGTTAGAGTGCAGGGTTAGCCTGGAAATCCAGACCTACATCTAGAAAGCTGTAGGTCTGGTAATGAGTAATGAAAATGGCCCAACTCGAGGGGCGGCACCAAGCATGCATTTGAAAATATCACTGCACGCAATTGGATAACACTACGACCAATCAGAAGAATACACGGGGTGACGTATCCAGAGGACGGAAACGAGTTTGTTTTGGAGAATAGTTTGACAGAGAGACGTAAATGTAGCCTAATGGAAATACCACGGAGATACCACTTTGGCAACGCAACGTTAACCTTGTAATATTCTTAGCCAAGGAATATTGAAATAAAGAGATGCAACCGAGTTGTCGTTTATGGATGTTTAATAGAAAACTGAGCATGGTACCGAGCATGGGCGTAGAATTTAGTGGGGACGCTGGGGACACGCTCGAGACCAATTAACGGAGCACCCCCCCCCCATCAGAACCGCAAATTAACAGAAGCACCCCCCCCCCCAATCAGAACCACCAAATTCAACGGAGCACCCCCCCCCTCATCAGAACGCCCAAATTAAATGGAGCTACGCCCCCCCCCCATCAGAAACCACAAATTGGAGCACCCCCCCCCCAATCAGCAATAACGGAGCCACCCCCCCCAAATTAACGGAGCACCCCCCCCCCATCAGAACCGCAAATTAACGGAGCACCCCCCCCCCCAGGACAAAAAAATAACATGTTTTCAAAGTCATTAGAACTGTAATGGTTTTATTAAGTACTCGTATCGGTATTCGGTATCGGCAAGTACCCAAATGTACTTGTACTTGTACTCGGTCTGAAAAAAAGTGGTATCGGTGCATCCCTAGTTTGTACAGATACTCAGTCAACATTTTCGATAGCCATCTTGCAATGTTTACTGACTGATTCCGGACTGATTCCGTCGCAGCGCTGACGTCATCTGTTTAGCCCGCCTCTGGCCCGCCTATATCAGATACACCGATGTGATTGGTTTACGTTGGATCAACAGGAATTGGTAATGAGCATGTTACTGATCACCAGAGTGACTCGCTGAGCAAATTCAAATTGTGCTCTCGCGAGAACTCTGGATTTCCAGGGTAGGGTACGACTGTAATTAGCCGGTCGTGTAGAAATATTGATCAAATGTATAAAAATAAAGAAGGGCTGCTGCCCGACAGTTTTGCCCGGAAGCTGGGCCATCTTCTGGGCACACTGGGAATCATACTGGTGGTGATCATGTGTTTAGTTCACTGCATCACATTGATCATTCAGAGCGTGGATTTCTGTTGAATATCTTTCGAACTTTAAACAGCATAATCTGCTCTTGAGATGTGGGATTTTGTGCTCCCTAGTGCCCCACCATGATGCAGACACAGCTAAACCACCAAACCATGTTTACTTGCTTTCCTTTTACATTGCCCTAATACAGTAAACAGTAAACAAGTAAAATATATGAAATAAATGATCATGTTCATAATCCAAATGATTCAAAGGTAGTGTGCAGCAGACTGTGGTGAGATAATTAAAGTCTTGTGGGATATTTGTGGTTGTAAGAGCAGTGGCGTTGAACTCACCAGGATATTTAATTTGAGTTGTCTGATCTTATTTTAGCTTATCAGTTACCTCGCTTATTAGCTTTGTTTACCTGATTTATTTCTTACCTTGTGTGTGTTTGGGGTTCTTTCTATGAGCCAGGGGACGGAAGCATGACCGTTGGGGCACTGGGGGCCTCATCCTGCATGGACCGTGGGGCCCCTGGGGAGGGGTGCGGGGAGCTGTCTGCGAGCTACATTACCCCATCCCAGGTTGTTTTTCAGGGACCAGGAACAGTCCATGGAGTCTTGTTTGCATGAGAGAAAAAAAATTTATATTCTACAAACGTTGGCTGTAGCGTCCACCACCTGGATGTTGTTTTTGACAGTTGTCGACATCTCTCGTGCAACACTGTCATTACATCATTTTCAATTTGCAATTTGAAGAGAGATTCAAAACGCTTGTGTGTAAACAAGCTGTTGGTGCACATTATTAACATTAACATGCAGCATTGGGAACATCTCTGTTTAATAATTCAGTGTGAATAGACATGTTACATGACACCTAGTGGCTGGTGGAATCATTTTTTTCTCTTTATTTACCACGTTGCCAAGCATGGCCACCACGCCTTGCGCTTTAAACATCTGCTCAGTGAATTGTGTGCCTGTTTCATAGGAAGGTTACAGACTCAAATGCTCTCTGTGCTACTGCCCGTGACCAGGGTAGCTTACAACGAGAATGACAATTAGTACATAGAACAGGTAGTGTTATATTACTTGAGACAAGTGTTGTGAGAGTTAGAATTTGAAAACACTTGCAAATCCACATTTCAGATAAACAAATTATTTGTTTATCTCCATCAGGCTTAATAACTCTTGTAGGTAGACATTGGTCCAACACTGAATAGCAAATACCACAAATCAGTTGTGCCAGTGACTAAGGGAGACATATAGTTAAATCAATCTTAAATACTATTAGAGAAAACGATTCACGATCATTATGAATATTTATAGATTAGAATTGATGACGACTTGTTTATGGATGTGCATTATCACACAAAGCTGTGGTCCTCAGGAGGAAAACATGGGCGACAATATGGAGGAAAGACTCCATGTTCCTTTCAAATGTGTGCGGTGGTGCTTTGAAGGTTAAAGATCCAGTCTACTGCTTTGGGATCTGATCGACATTCAAATATGTACACGACCATTATCAGCAAAGCCAAATTCTGTTGTGTGCTACTGAAAGTTTTGAATGTGGAGCCTCTCTATCCTGTGTCTGTGTGTGTGTGTGTGTGTGTGTGTGCGTGCGTGCGTGTTAATGAGACGATATTTAACGCTAACGATATTTTTAATGTGAGACCTCATTGGCTCTGTATTTCTGAGTGTCTGAAATAATTGTTTGTGTAAGCTGATCGACAAACTGTGACAACCTCATCCAGACAATCGGTGCGGAACGTAACTCTCGCAGGGTTTTCAAAAATGAAGATGAAAACGGGACAAACAAAGTAATGTTGTGCAGCGGAACAACAAAGTGTAGCTCTGGCTCAATTTTCTTCCCAATATATTCCCCGGTTTGTGTCCATTTGTCATCTGGTGGAAAACTTTATGCAGTATAAAATCAATCCCCCACACCACCACCACCACCACCACCACCACCACTGCGCCACTATGTTGCTTTGACCTTTAAAGACTGCTTGTTTTTTTGTTTGAATAATGGTGGATACTGGGGGGGGGGGGCGGGGGGGCATGGGGTGTGTGACCCAGCTAGACCACACTGCATTACGATTGGAGTTGATGACATTTCTAATCAATAGATTCAAGATTCAAGAAAGTGGCAATGTCCAGCATTGCAACAGAATAAATATCACAAATATCACAATTGAAAGGAAAGAATGAGATTATCCACACAATTTACAGTCAATAAAATAACTTAAAAAAAAATAGACCACCGGTAAGGACCCATACCGTGGATTGCTTCGACTTACACACTGGTTCACTGTGTACTGGTTCAGTGCATGTGTGTAAGTGAGGGAGAGAGGGAGAGCAGAGAGAGAGAGGCAAATGGGGGGGGGGGGTTGGGGTGGGGAGAGTGGGGGGTGTCGGGACGATGGGGGGGGGGGGGTTGTTGCATCTGAGTGAGCATCAGCAGCCAGCAGCTCGGGGTGTGAGGGCAGAGTCAGAGCGCTGGAGCACATGAATGGACTCTGGCAGCAGCAGTGGAATAAAGCCGGTTGCCACAAGCGAGTTCCCTGCAATTAGCATCACACCACACCACACCACACCACCACCACGACAACACTCACAGCCACACACCAGCAGGTAAGGCTATTTCTATATCTATCTATTGTGGACATAGAATGGAAGGAACAATTTATCCTGTGCCCTGAGTGTGAGTGTCTACTTTGATTTATTTTATTTTCCTTCATATAAAACAGAGTCATATGTATTACATTTACATTTACATTTAGGGCATTTGGCATTTGATGCTTTTATCCAAAGCGACTTACAAAGAGTACATTTGTTGAAGGGGGATTGTATTATTACATTTGTGATTACATATGTATCTTTTTTTCATAACTATATTTTGGAGAAAAATAAATTGGTGACATGAGACTCATGACTGTGGTGTAAGAATAGAATGAGAGTAATGCTGGCATCAGGTGATTTGTGACCATCATTTGTTAACACAGCAGTGTGGTCAAATGTCATGTATTGTATATTAATTCCACTGTCACAAATGTTTGATAATAGTAGCACCATTGCCAACAAGTTAACGATTAAAAACATCTGGAATGTATTAATAATGCAATATCACATGAAGGATTTCTAACCGAGAGCAGGTGTGATTATAGGACATTTACCAGAATACAAATAATACTCATTTCATTTTATCTATTTATTTTGTATACATTTTTGCCATTGCAAACTATAGAACACAATTTGAATGCACTAGAATGCAGTGACGTTTCTATTGGCTCACTGTTGATGGCATCATTGACGGCCCAAGCAAAGTGATTAAAAAGAAAAACCAATGTGTGCATGCAGAGCCACGTACGGGTGCACCCGTCGGTGTTCCAGACACATGGGGACGCTAATCCTCAGATGAGACCCTTCGCTGTCCGAGAGAGAGCGTAGTGCCGGCAGCACAAGTACCATTCAACATCGGCAAATGCTTGGGGAATGCTAATGCAAGCCTGGAGAAGTGACAGGGGACTGGCTGGCTGATTTCATTTTTGTCCCCTACTTGATTGAAGCCAGCATGGTGTCCACCCCCCACAACGGCGCCTTGATTCAATCCATCACCACTCTCTTCTCAGAGGCGTCAGGGAAACCATCTCAATGGCGTTCCTTGAACAGTGCAGGAACAGTACGCTTCCGAATCGTGCCGGTGTGCTGAAGAGGACATACACCATGTTCTGGCCACTTGAAATGTCATGGTTATGATGTTAATTGACGTCCCTCCCAACATCAATTTAAACCCTGTATTCTTTTTACTAATATGCCTCTATTACGACTACAGCTGCTACAATGACAACTGCTGTGACTCCTCCTCCTACTACTACTACTACTACTAATAATAATAATAATAATAATAAAATAGGAATACTAAATATGCTAATGTTATTCATATACACTGTTCAAAACATCCCATTTTATAAAATACAGTACAAATCTATATACATACTGTATATCATATTATAATTAAAAACAATTATTTTTCTCTTCTTGTTATCTTTTTTTCCTACATTTTTTTGCGTACTGTCGCCTGCCATGCCACAAGAATTTCAGTGTTCAGAATGGTATGATGTACATGTGACAATAAAACATGTGCAAGGTTTTGAACAACAGCAAAACCTTGAACCTTGACAAATGCTCCAATAAAAAGCTTTTTGTTCTCTACGGTACGGTTCAGGAGCAGTGTCATGACATTTACAAATGATTCTGCAACGCTGATTTACTGTGTAATGTGTGGAAGCCTCTGGCGTGGACAGCGATGCACAAGGACTGTATCCTTGTTCAATTGCAGATTAGATGTTGGAGATGTGTGGGAGGGACTGGCCCAGGTCTGGCCGTAAAAGCTTTTACATTTTGAATAATTTATATATATAATATTTATATAATCTATCTGAAAGGTGACAGGCAGAGAGAGTAATGAAGCTAACGCAGGAGTAACCTGGTCCCGTTTTCTTTTTTTGCACGATATAGAATTTTACAATAATTGTATGGTGGCAAATATATTTCAGACCAAGGCAAGTATACAAGGAATTGTACAGGCAGTATTGTGATGATTCTTAAATAGAAAAAACAGCTTGGGCCACTTCGGTGGCACTTTACTTGAGCCATTGGTGAATAATTCTTTAAGACGTTTGAAATCTAATATACAGTTACATCAGCTTCTTTAAGGTGACGAAGGGTGTTGCCAGGTGATGTCCAGCTTTTGATGATTGATTTGAACATTTGGGGAACTAGTTATGGTAGCCTGGTCGCTGGATCATCTACAGAACAGTGAACATTGTACTTGCCATGACATCACCAAGAGGAAGCACAGCAAAAGGCAAGCAGCAGCAGCCCCAAAATTGGCCCCTGAGGATCTCCTCTATGGTCATTGGAAATGCATTGGACGTAACGGAAGATATAAATAGCTCTGCAAGCACAGCAAGTACATTGGCCTTGATAAAATCCCTTTGAGCATCACCATCATGATAATCCTTGCAAATGTTCACATCATGCGTAATGTCTTACTAACCCTGTGCTTGGAAGTCCCAGGAGGAAGTCCTGGTTGATGTGTGTGTTGTTGCTTCTTTCCCAGAGCCTCACCCCAGGCAGCCAGCGGTATGTCGAGCTACAACTGCACTCTTGAGCGGACTGCTGGCCGAGACGCCTTCGCTTGTCTGCCGCGGTCAGTCTGCAACGAAAACCTGACGGCTGTCCTGAACCTGACGCCCATGGAGCTGGAAGACGCGTGTCTGACGGACGAAGAGTACCTGGAGAAGTACCGAGGGCCCCGCCGCTCGCCCATGTTCCTCCCCGTCTGCCTCACCTACCTCGCCATCTTCCTGGTGGGCGCCGTCGGCAACGTGCTCACGTGCACCGTCATCACCCGCAACAAGGTGATGTGGACGCCCACCAACTACTACCTGTTCAGCCTGGCGGTGTCGGACCTGCTGGTGCTGCTGCTGGGCATGCCGCTGGAGCTGTACGAGATGTGGCAGAACTACCCCTTCCTGCTGGGCCGGGGCGGCTGCTACTTCAAGACCTTCCTGTTCGAGATGGTGTGCTTCGCCTCCATCCTCAATGTGACGGCGCTGAGCGTGGAGCGCTACATCGCCGTGGTGCACCCGCTGCGCGCCAAATACGTGGTGACACGCACGCACGCCAAGCGGGTGATCCTGACCGTGTGGGGCGTCTCCGTTCTGTGCGCGCTGCCCAACACCAGCCTGCACGGCATCGACACCCTGCCCAGACGATCCCCCGTGGGTGTGGCCGTGGGCACGGGCGTGGGCATCGCAGCGGACAATAACGCAGACATGCCGGACTCCGCCATCTGCGTGCCGTTGAGTCCGCGGTGGTACAACCTGACCATCCAGGTGACCACGCTGGTGTTCTTCGTGCTGCCCATGCTCACCATCAGCGTGCTCTACCTGCTCATCGGCCTGCATCTGAAGCGCGGGAAGATGCTGCAGGTCTTGGAGGCCAAGTCGAGCTCGGGCCAGGAGAGCTTCTGCAACGCCCGCAGGCAGCAGCTGAAGGCCTGCCATCGACAGGTCACCAAGATGTTGTGTAAGTACCAAGAGGGGTTGTTTTCTGGAACCAGAACGTATTCATCATTAATGCATTAATGTAGGTTTAAACTATTACATTGCCAGCAAGATTATAATTAGCTGTGGTCTGTGCAGTGTTATGAGTGGATATTAGAAGCACTGGTGCATTGAATGTAAAAAAAATTTTGATTAAAACATAAATGACTTACATTTTTTATCGGTGTCATAAATTTGGCCAGACAGGAGCATTCATAACTTTCACATGAATAAATTATCATTGGGGTCATGCAGTATCTTTGGACTGTGCATTATGACCACATCTCAGACCCAAGAGATGAGTGACACACAAAAGGGGGTTACATTTTCATCTTAAGTATAATTTATCTCTGCTTATCGGGCACCGGAGGACAATAATAGGATACACTCATAGTGTAATTGCCCAATTGAAGGTGATGAGAATGAGATTGCATATTGTATAGCTTGTGCTGAAACTCAATTGTATGTGCAAAGCGGAAGCCTTTTTTTATGTCATCACCAATCGTTAGCATAGCAATTTCTCTAAAACCTCCATTGGTGGAAGTTAAAAGGAGAAAAATAGAAATAGTGGGAATACATTCATTTGATGTTTGATTCAATTTTCTGACAATGAAACCATACTCCAACCTAACTATAGCCTACATCATTAACTTTCAAAATAAAGACAGACATTGAGCTGTAGGTTGGTACATTGACTATGAAGGTACATTGCGTGCTCATTTCCGAGCTTGGGATGTATTTGCACATGACTTTTGTGTTGTATCCAGTTTTCTCTGCCTTCTACAGAAGGTCATTATTTGTCATGACTTTGGGGTGGCAGGAGCTCAGGAGGTAGAGCTGTTATCTGAAAACCAGAAGGTTGCTGGTTCAATCACCAGCTAACTTCTAGTTGAGCAAGACATTCGAATGCAATTGCTCCTGACGAGCTGGCTGTTACCTTGCATGGTTTACACCGCCGTCAATGGATGAATGCGTAAACGTGAGGCAAGATTGTAAAGCGGGTCGAGACATTGGAATAGCAATGTTTACTTTAGTAAACCAACAAGACCAGGCGATCCGTCACACGGACAAACAAATCCGACAAGGGGCAGGCAGATCAGTCAATCAAGCAAATAAATCTGACAAGGGGCAGGCAGGGAAGGTCCAGGAAACAGGCAAGCAAGGTAAAAACAGACCGTTCAGGAAATACAGGAATGTAGAATGTGGAAACATTTGGGGTAACACAAAAGATGATCTGGAAGGCAACAAAGGGAAGGGGACTGGTATTTATACTGAGGGACTAACAAGTACCTCGGTTTTGCATAGCAAGGGGGAGTGGCTGGATCTGAAATGACAGAAGAAATTATTGCCTTTCATTTATCTGTAAGTGAAGGGGCACTGAGCTGATTTCCATACATCTCTTTGTTCACCGGACCTTGGCTGTCAAAATCCCAACAATTCATGCAAGACGCTTTAGACAACCAGCCTGTAGATGGTTGGACCATTTCTCACTCGCTGTCTTATCTCCCTCTGCCGATACTTTTAAATAGTTCCTTCTTTTTAGTTAAATGTTAAATGATATTAATCGCTTAGCGAAGAAAGAGAGGGGGGACATGCATTATATCATTTGACACTAACGTTTTTGCCATTCCAAAGGTGACTAGTGTTCTGAATTCTTCTCCCGCTTTGCTTGAAGCATCATGTTCATCAAAGTGACACACACCGGACCAGAGTTTGGGAGATTGACATTTTCAGATGGCGAAGAGATATGGCCGGTTGCCGTGTAAAGAAATACAACAAGCAACCTGCCTCACCTACCTCACCATGAAGCACATGAGGTCAACACAAACAAGATGTGATAGGTGTGGTGGCTGGGCAAGTGAATGACGTCATCCACTCCACTATCACAGCATTAGATACAAAGCTCCCCAGCATTTGGTATATGCACATAAGCATATTGTCATTGAAGATTTTAACCATGTTAACGTGCCACCCAGAAGGTGAGAGAAAAAGAACCTGGACTGCTGTAAGGCAAGGCCAGGCAAGCTTATTTATATAGCATTCAAACACAAAGGCATTGATCGTGCTTTACAAAAGAAAAGAGGAGGCAAAAAGAAGAAAGAAGAAATAAAAATATATGCAGATATGCATATTTTATTAAAAGCTATGACAAACAGAAACCTTTGAGCCCTGATTTAAAGGAATATCGTGTCTATGCAGACCTCACATGTTCTGGCATTTAGTTCCAGAGCTGTGGTGCATAAAAACTAAAAGCTGCTTCACCATGCTTGGTTCCCTGGAAAACCCTGGTGAGCAGCAAGCAGGCCGGTCCCTGGAGACCTGAGAGCTCTAGTGAACTCATATCACACAAGCAGATCGGAGATGTATTTGTGCAGTGATCTCGCAAACTCCAGTGAGCACTGAAGTGATGTGGTCTGCTTTCTAGTTACATTTCTAGCAGCAGCATTCTGGATGTGTTGGAGCTGTCGAACAGCGTTTTTACAGAGATCTCTGAAAACTGCACGACAGTAGCCAAGCCTACTGAAAATGAAAGCAGGTCTTGTTTAGACATCAACCCTTACATTCCCGCTATGTTTTAGGGTGACAGTAGGCTGATTTTCAAAGTTTATTTATGTGGCTAGATCCGAAGTCTTCAATGATAGAGATTCAATATAAGGAGGACATTGTGGCTCATCTAGGCAATGATTTTCTTTAAGCTGCATTGTATGTTACTTACTTTGGACCCTTAACTACTGAATCCTGCATGTTTGGCATGCAGGCACCCTTTACGATAACCTAGAAGGAAGGAAGAACCTGAATACAAAAATATACAAGATATTTTTTTGGAATGTTGATTTTTTTCACATGGAAACAGAGTGAAATAGCAGTTCTGTAAACAAAAAGTGAAAGCGGCCCAAAGCCAAGGCCTTGGGTTACTTTCTATTTACAGCTTAACAGCTGTGGTTGACAGCTATTGAATTACCTTTTGAAGTACATGCAGCTTTTTATGGTTATGACTGCATCTGATCGAACCTGCGGTGACAACGAAGAAATTGCTTGCACCTCTGAGATTTAGTGAAAATAGTGAAAACTGTAGAGCATTTCAATAAACAGCCGAGAGTGTACAACATCTGAAATACAACCGATTTCATTCATCCCTCTCCCTGTCTCTCTCTTGATTTCACCCTCCCCTCTCCCCTCTCTCTGGCACTGTCTCTGACTGTCTTTATCTCCCTTTCTCTCTCTCTCTCTCTCTCTTTCTCTCTCTCTCTCTCTCTCTCCCCCTCTCTCTCCCTCTCTCTCTCTCTCTCTCTCTCTCTCTCTCTCTCTCTCTCTCTCTCTCTCTCTCTCTCTCTCTCTCATGTGCCCAGTCATCCTGGTGGTGGTGTTTGGCATCTGCTGGGCACCGTTCCACATGGACCGCCTCATGTGGAGCTTCATCAGCGACTGGACCGACCAGCACCTGGAGACCTTCCAGTACGTCCACCTGATCTCCGGCGTATTCTTCTACCTCAGCTCCGCCGCCAACCCCATCCTCTACAACCTCATGTCCACACGCTTCAGGGAGATGTTCAAGGAGGTCATGTGCTGCTGGCCCTGCCAGCCGCCGCCCCGGGGCCACTCCTTCAGCGTCACCAGGGCGACGCTGCGGAGCACGCTGAGCGACGGCGCCGTCCCGCCCGCCAACGACTTGGCGGTCGTCGAGGGCGACGCGGAAGGGAGCATCTACGGCGAGAAGGAGGATGAGACCAGTTTTGCATGCTGATGCCAAACGAAAGCACAAGTGGACGGAGTGATGCTACAGGGACAGCTGCTTAAGGACCCGAGTGTGGGGCTACACTGTGGTGTTGTGAGACCACACACGCCAGCCCCAGTAAGACTGTAGCAAAGTCTCTTAGTTGCCACAATTCCACATTGTGTGGCTTAGTTCGGGGCTCCTCCAAGGACACAGGCTGTAGTGGTGTTGAAAGTGCGGTTTATTGCAAATGTTTGTTGAGTAAAATGGCAGACAGAGCAGATAGTACCCTGCTAGCATGCTAGCACTCCCTGAGTGTGTGTGCTGAGGGCTGACTTAACCTGTGGTGCACTGATTGGTGTGCAGCCCCCAGACTCTAACTGGGCCAGGTGAGACCTAATTGGTCTCACCTGCCAGACCAATTAGGTCTGGCCAGCCACCAAACACACACACTTCCACAAAGTTCTTCGATGAATGACCTTAGTTAGTGATCAGATCAGTCACTAAAAAGTTTTCTTTTTTCTGTATGAAACTCAGCTGATGTCAAGTTGAACATTCTTGCTCGAGTGGAGCAACCCAACGGTATTTGCATCACTAGGTGAGAAATGTCCCAACTTTGTCATCTGAAGACACATTTTAAACGAGAACTAAGAAAACATGATGGACTTGTAAATAAAAAGACGTAATCTAATTCTACATCTTGATGTGTACTGTATGCATTAATGCCATACAAATGGAAACCAAGGTTTCAGTCAATCTATAGTTTTACTCAGTACATGTGTTAATAATTGTTGAATTATCAGAGTGCATTTTAAAAAAAGTAAATAAATACTAATCTAACACAAATTCAAGATGGAAACTTTTCCAGGATTTATAATCAGATACTGCACAGTAGATTTAGCTGCATCTGGAATTGTTTGATATATAATACATACCACCTGTGTTGCTAATATGAAAGGAATGCATAAATACAAATGACAATGAATGGAAACAAACAAGGCGGTTTGGTGCAAGGCAAAGGAAATCCTGGCAGAGCTGCTCCCTGGCTTCATGTCAACAGTGATGTTTACATGAAGCCTGTGAGTATGTATGTGTATATAAATATATATATATATTTTGTTATTTTTTTATTATGGTTTTTTTGTGTGTGAATAAAAAAAATTAAAAAAAACAGAAGGCATGCCCCCAGAACACATCCTCATTGTGAGGTTCTGAGACTGAACCCTTCCTGCACTGTTCCCTCCACATTAGCAGGGTCGAGACAGTTGAGTGGCCACCCATGGTGAGCCAGCAACGTCCAGCCCTCCTTCTATTCACAACCTTCTTCCAAACTGTTAAAGTAACATAGATAACAGCCTGAGAAATGGTCCTGGGCACTCGACCATCACTGCTGACAAGCCTCTCCCAGAGCCCTGGGCCAGTAGATTTGGAGGACCGCCTGTGTACATGATGTGTGTGTGTATTACTTATTAATAGTGCAATGCATTCCCTTAAGGCAGATACAACCATCTACCATTGCATCTACATGTCATGTATAATAAATGCATGCTTTTCACACCCCTATGTGTGAAACTTGTCTCGTTTATTGAACCACTTATCTATAAGATTCACTGGGGAAGGTGTGTGTGTGTGTCTCTTTTTACATCTGAGATTTTGAATTGACCAACACGACTTACACGGCGTCCAGACACTTCAGGTTGTGATTGCCCAGTAGTCTGAAGGTTGGAGCTTTTATAAACCACCACAAAAAGCTCAGGTACAGCATGTGTGATTCACTTATTCTGAGTGCTCATCATCCCAGAAACTCCTCTGTCTGACATCTGCTCCATGACATCTTCATGGTGGCCCCATTTTCTTTGACAATTTATGTCTGTGAGGTATTTTCTTGTACACAAACTCAAATGTCTGCATTAACCAAGCAAATTAGAACTGTAATGGCAGAGAAAATGCAAATTCCATTTGCTTTGCTAAAATGAATCTCATAACTCGCAATAACTACAGGACAAATCTATATATGACAGCAATGGCTGAAATGTCATATTCTTCAGAGAAAGCAAAGGTTGAGGGTAATGTCATGAAGACTAACTCCTTGGCACCTTACTCAATTTATTATAATCTTGACATTGATGAAGACCTTAGCATTGGGTGGCCATCTCTGGCTGGAGAAAATCCCACACAATATGCTGGTTCACAAAGTTAATGTTATGGAATGTATTAATGCCATTTCCAATAGTGTTTACCAAAGTCTTAGCTCATAACAAAATGCTCATTTATTGTATTTTTATTTGAATATTATTTTAGCATCAAGTATACTGTATACTTCAATTATTTCAAATATGAAAAAAATACATAAAAATGAACTAAATGGCAGCGACCACTTCTCTTACGTGAACAGGAATGGAAGGTAGGGAAATTGTTCAGCAAATATTAACCTTCGGGTTCACTTTGAACCACCAGAAGAAGGCTGTGGGTTCATGTTCATCAAATGGTCTCCCCCGCCCTCCTCCGAGACTTTTCCTTTAGAGTCGGAGGGAGAGGGTTAGTCGGTGAGGTGTTAGGTGGGGGTTGAGGTGAGACCCAGGCGCACAGCACAGGAGGAGGCGTACAATAAAGTTCAAGCCCAACAGGCGGTTTAATCCAACAGAATCTTTCCACATAAATAAACAGGATCCGAGGTGGATGGCTCTGCTGGTGGGCTTGAACACGGCAGGAGGGTCCGGGATTCTGGAGGGGTGAAAAAAACGGGGTGAGAGTAACAAGAGCCGAGCGCAACCACGGCGTAACGTTGAGTCTGCTAGCACAACTACTACAGGACGGTGTATTTGGCGTATACGTTACCACCTGTAGTTTTAGTCTTGCCACTAATCTGGTGACCCACTGTCAACACACAGCCCCCCCCCCAACGACAATCTCAGAGAGGTCTATGCCATTTCCCACATAAAATGTCCAATCTCGATGTTGGTGTAAAATTAATGAAATGTTTTACACCAACATTTGTCATATATGACAAACCTTTGAATTAAATGGCATTTAAATGGTGTTTATGTTTAGAAAAATAATGGAAGGCAATGCGTTCAAGAAAAACAGCTACCGTTTCATTTAACCTTAAAATGAGCCTGACAAATGTATGGAGAGACAAACAGAGCTGTAAGCAGAGTAAGAGTAAGCAGTTTTAAGTTACGGAAAGTTAGCATGTGTGTAAGATGGCAAACGATTGTGTCAATGGTGCATACAACAATGGTGTGCTTACCCATGCAGAAATATATTTACCTCTTGGGTGTTTTAGCTGACAGTCCAATCCGATCCAAAGTCATTTACATACATTAAGCAGGCTGCGCTGGCTGGTCAGGTGAACGAGAATGAATCAGAGTTTGTTATTGAAGCCTCCACGGCCCTTGGCGGGAACTTTGGGCTTGGACCCCTAATGATAGAGACGGCTTTGTTATTCAGCCCTTCGAGGGTAAAGCAAATGAACAGTGTTGGGCAATGTTTTCAAACATATCAAGAAATACGATCCAGTAAGGATAAAGTTGATGGAATGCATATAATTCTAGGGTGTGGGCAGTGGTGTGGAGTCAATTCAGGGCTACAGGTGTGTGGCTTGTGATGACCCATCTTGCTGGCTTATTGTATCAACACGTAAGAAGATGGGGGAATGGATAAACCGTCTGTAATGGATGCCGTGGCGGTCCATCGCACCATGTCAATTGCCCACTTGAGACCGAGACATTACCGTGGGCTAGACTCCTGTGGTTCACATCACAGCCAGGAGGGAGATTAAACGAACAAACCAAAGACAAAAAAAGACAAATTATCTGGCTTTGTCCATCGGGGATCAATAGGCCTGTGTGTTGCCTAATGAACGAGTCAAGTAAATGTATTAGCTTTAAGGGAGTCGGGGAACGGTCGGTCATTCTCTGACGTGCCCACCCGACACAGCCCTGTCGGACAAAGGCTCAATAATATTAAATTGTAAACCACTAGTCATGCTCGGGTGTTATATGGCTCCCATTACGATGCTTAATAAGTAAACAAACACCTTCCTTTCTAGGTTATACACATCTCAAGCCGTGGTCTTGTGTCGCGGAATGATTGCTTTTAGTCTTCAAGATGAATTTGGCCGATTTTCCACCGTATTTTCATCTGTCCACATTAGGGATAAAGTGTGAAAAGTGCGGTTGCTCTCTGTGTCTCCGGTGCGCTGATGTAACCCATGATATAAAGGTGGTTGAAAATCCCCTTTCAGCGCTCTATAGTTTGTGACAGTACCATGGTCTATCCCATTGCGGATACACCCATGGGTCCTTTCTTATATGTGCTGTGTAAAGTCATGTGGAATCAGAGACCCAAGACAAAGTTCCGTAAAAACCAAACCCGAGAGACTCAATGTTATCACCTAATCTTAATATATCTGTAATAAGTCATAATTTTGGAGATGTTTTTGTCCAGAGAGTTAGAGGTCCATTGGTTAGAGGTCCTTGCAAAAGAAGCAGGGATGCTGAGCTGAAGAGATGAAACATCGCTTTACATATGAGAGGTGTTTGTGTGTCCTGACCTTGGTGCCTAACCGGAGCTGACAAACCCATTATTCAACCATTATTGCACCTTGTGAATGGGAATTATGCTCAGGGATCATGATGCTCTGTGTACTGTCTACTAATTACTTTCTTTGGATGGATGGATGGATAATAAGATGGTTGGACTTCTTTCAGTGCTTACTTGCAGTACATACATACTGTGACACACTCAGGGGGGTGACGAGTGTTCACGAGACTGAAATTAATTAATTCAAGTTCCACACCAGGATTCAATGAAATACACTATTGACTGTAATCGGGAGGGAAAGTTCATGGTTAATAGCAGTGCCAAGTCCGTAATCCAATTGATTTGTCGTAGTCCAGAAGCAGGGTCTAGCACACCGGGACGAAGTCTCATACAGATCAGGGCGAGGCAGGCGGGAGGGTAGTCAGGCAGGTGAGGGTCATACACGAAACTGGTTCTCAGACGTTCAAAGGCAAAGGCACACAGCGCCTTAATCTCAACTCTGCCTCTGCCTCGTCCTCGTCCTCGTCCACGTCCACGTCCACTTCTTCCACGTCCACCACCCCTCCGACTTCCCAGGTCCTCTCCTATTGATGTCCTGAATACAGGGCGTTGATTGGCTGCCGCCGAGTTCCACTAACAAGACGCAGGTTTCTCCAATATGGATGATTGCCGGTCTAGGCGGCTGTGTCTCAGTGGCTCCCTCTAGGGGCCGAAGTGTGAATGCCGGGAACAAATAATGCTTCCATAGCTGCACCGGACCTTCTTGAAGTTGGGCAAGGACGGCACCCACCCCTGCTTCGGATGCGTCCGTTTGGACCACGAGGGGCTTTGAGAAGTCCGGGGTCACCAACCCTGGTCCTGAGCAGAGGGCGTCCTTTAGCTCTTGGAAGGCCCTCTCCGTCTCTTCGGTCCCCCGGATCCGGCCGGCTAGCCGGCCCCTGGTGAGGTTGACGTCCTCCAGCTGGGCAGAGCCGCATCTCCCAGCTAGGGGCTCTGCCAGTGGGGTCACGTCGGTGGCGGGGTTTAGGGGGAACATGTCCCCTAGGTCGGCTTCCACCCTGCTTTGGGGGGCGTCTCTCTTCGCCGGGGGGGGGTCCCCTTATCTTCCCTCTCCAGCTCCTCCCTGGCCAGCCGCTCCCGGATCACTTTCTCCTTGTGCTGGGTCAGCTCCTCCCGTTGCTTGAGCAGGCGGTTCATGTCCTGCATGCTCTCGTGGTCCCCCTTCCTCTTCAGCAGCTCTGGTGGATCTCCTGGTGCTGCTCCTCCATCACCACCAGTAGCTGGGCCTGCTGGTCCAGCAGCCCCTGCTGTACCCGCCTGAACTGTTCATATCGAGCCTGCTGCTGTTGATTGTTGGAGATGGTCTGCACGAGCAGTGCCTCCAAATCCTTTGTTTCCATGGCTTTTGGTGTGGGTGAATTATTATTTTCAGTCAGAATTACGCTGCCCACATTCTCCACCAAATGTAACACACACAGGGGGGTGACGAGTGTTCACGAGACTGAAATTAATGAATTCAAGTTCCACACCAGGATTCAATGAAATACACACTTTATCGACTGTAATCGGGAGGGAAAGTTCATGGTTAATAGCAGTGCCAAGTCCGTAATCCAATTGATTTGTCATCGTCCATAAGCAGGGTCTAGCACACCGGGATGAAGTCTCATACAGATCAGGGCGAGGCAGGCGGGAGGGTAGTCGAGGGTCATACACGAAACTGGTTCTCAGACGTTCAAAGGCAAAGGCACACAGCCACTTCTTTCTCTTATCCCAGACCTCACACAGCGCCTTAATCTCAACTCTTCTTCTTCGACGACGACGTCTTTGGTGGTTTTAAATGGACATGGAAGGCAAATAAGTCCCTCACAACACCATGTTGTTATGTGGCGTGACAGCAAACACAATACATCACTGGGCTAGAGTGAACTCATCGGGCTTGGACTCACCATGACTCCATCCCTTAAGGGTGCGATAGAGAGAGAAGGGGAATGAATGGAGACGGAATGAGATTTTCCCAGAACGTGAAAATGAAAAGATCTTTTTTCTTTTTCTTCATCAATCTACAGTTTGCATCATAGAAATGTGTTATGTTTAAATGATGACCTGACATCTGGGGGGGGGGTTGTAAAAAAGAAAAAGAAAATTATGGCTTCAACCCTTGAGCAGAATGTCCATCATCAGTGATGGATATGCTAAAGTATTCTATTGTACTTCTGTGATTTATTGTTTCAATCCAAAACTGAGCAGATGTACGTGTAGTTCATAGATGACTGGACATTGAAGTGGATCCGTCACACTCCACTATTTTCTAATATCAGAGAGTACTGCATCATACGTGTGTAACGTGAACGCTGCTGTCTGCAGACTGTGAATAAGACCAATGCAGAATGCAAATCACGGAAAAATGACGCCAATGGTCTTTCCACAACGTTTTCACAGAAATTGAGTTGATGTTGCAGACTGTGATGTCTCACAACACGTCTAGGAAACAGCACTCTCTTATATTAGAAACTAGCCGAGCTGTATTTCAAACGGGTACTCTCACTTCAGATTCAAAAGTTTCAACTTTATACGACGTCTGTATTGAAATTAGGTTATTCAAATTCCCGTCGAATCTCTCCAATCCATTGTAAAAGCATTGCATGCGTGCTGTATATTTGATTGTTCCTCGGCTCAGAGGAAATGTAATTTTCAAGTGAAACTCTGTAGGTCAGCCATTTTTGGAACCTTGTTATTCCTGTGTCTCTCACAATCTGAATTCCATTTGAAACAAGATTGAATACATAGTGTATGTTTGAAGGCACCCTTGGTCCTTAAGGTAAAGGTGTTCTAGGTCCCATTCACTGAGTGTGTTTACTGAAGATACATAACATAATCATTTATTGAACTTGATCAGCAATACTGTAAGCACACAAAAGGAACTGCAGTTTAATCTAAGACAAACAGGGTGAAGGCAACGAAGGAATCAAATAGGCAAGAGGTAATGAATGAATGATATATTATATATATTATATATATTATCATATATTAGGTGAGCGTATATCTAAGTCACAGCCGATGTAATGTGATGCTCTGAGGTGTGCACTAGCAGACACAAACAGGTAAAGCCATTGCTAATTAGATGTATGTGTGTGTTTTAAAAAAAGGCATGAGTCATTTGACTAAGTGGTTCAAGTGATCACATCCAGAAACTCATTACCATGTAATTAATGCTTTTAAAAAAGAGAAAAAGCACATTTTGTAATTGGCTGATCATCTGCAATTAATGGTGGTGGGGCTACTGCGGCTGATTACCGTAGCTAATTAGCCTCTTGAACATCTTTGAGTTGACCTCGTCTTTAATCGATGTGAAATGAAATCCGTTCTTCAGAGGTGGGGAAGTGACATTGGTGTTTACTTGACGACACTCTGGAAAGTAGCACGATGTAAATGTAGTAAGAAATGCATTTGATCCTGTGCAAATATCACACTCACACAATGTCACGTCATCACAAGTGTGAGAGAGTGCCGTATACAGTCCTTGTGTGGAAAATTCTTCTGCGGTGGTAACTGGAAGTCGGAGCCCACAGATCGTATACATAATAGAGGTAGTAGACTTGGACAGTCTTAGGTTCACTAGTTGAGCTTATTACCACCGGTGCTCTGGTACATACAAAGAGCAGACCCATCATTAGAGCCTCTGTGAAAAGGGTCTATTCTGACTGAGTGGATATGTCATCATATTACGAATCGAAGCCCATACTGACCTCTAGTGTGTAACTTGCGTCAAGGACAGATGCAGTACCAACATTTTTATACAGTAATATCCATTCTATACTATGCATGGTGAGGGACGGTATTCCAATTTGTATTCAATGTCTATCCTGTTTATTAGGATTGGCAACGTGTTATGTTATCTGAAAAGCAGAAATGGCGCGAGAGCATAATGTTACGTCCATAGTATGGGTAATTAGAGCTTCACTGAAGACACAGTGAGACAGTTGTCTAATTTTTTGTATGAGACTCTTTTTTGTAAAACTTGAAATATTACATATAAAACAAAGACAAATTAGTAACATTGAAATGTATAATTTAATTTTACAAAATGGTCCTGTAAAAACGTACACACGCACACGCACACACACACACACACACACACACACACACGTTAACCGAGATTTCAGCAGGAGCCAGGGGGCCAGGCTATGTGGATGAAGGCTCTCGCGACAAGGCTCTCCCACATTCTTCTCAGTAATGATAGCATCCAAAAGCCACCGCCACACAGAACAGACTCTCCTGCAGCGGGAACACAGAGTTAACAGACATAAAAGGTCTGCATGACACTAGACGGCTAGACACCCTCACGCTGAGAGCTGAGCGGCCCATTAGAGCCCGCCCGCAGGGGACCAGAGAACGAACAGCGAGTGCAGCTTACATTCATGAACAGATCCTCTGCATAACTATCCGCGTCCGCATCCCAGAAACATCTCGCAGCCATTCTGGTGGAAAGAAGAAATTTTGAGAGACGGATGCGCCATACACTTCGACAGAAGGAGGAAACTGATGGTTATTTTAACAAAGCAGCTGGGTTTGCTTTGGCTTTCTTTACTTATGAAGACACACCCTTATGCTTTACAGCACACACAATTAAACTTCTTGAATCTTGAATCCCAAACGGACTAAATGACTACTCCATGTTTGTGCCACAAACTAGTGATTTCACTCACTTGACTCCCTCTCCACGTTGCTCCCCAATCACCACCTGCACAACTATCTTATATCTCTCGAACCCAGCATCTGTTGAAGAAGATACCAAAAGGTTTAAGTGGAGGACGCTGAAATAATACAAATTATAATGTGTGTGTGTGTTGTGTGTGTGTGTGTCAGAGAGAGAGAGAGAGAGAGAGAGAGAGAGAGAGAGAGAGAGAGAGAGAGAGAAAGAGGGAGATAAAGTGGTGTAAAGTAAGGACACGTCAAACTGAAGTATAAAATACCCTTTAGTTTGTTCTTAATGCGCTCGGCCAGGGAGCAGGTGAGGCCAGGTACCTCCTCGGGGTCATACTGCACTCCGGACAGCTGCTCCCGTAGGATCTCACGAATACACGCCTTCACCACCGCCGGCTTAAACCTGCATGGGGGTCCAGTGGTTAGTAACACAACACAGCAGAGGTGCAGACGTTGTCGTAGGTCTTGGGTTGTGGTTTACATAAAAGCCGCTCTATCCTCACACAGACATCCAGCAGACACATCATTCATAGTGTCATGTTGGTGCATTTTAATACTTCATGCACAAATGGACCCAGGTGACCCAGGTGGACCCAGGTGACAACTGAAAACAGCAAAGAGAGTGCTAAACTAATACATTAGTTTAGCACAGTTTGTATAGTCGTCGAAACAGCCCAATAAGAGAGCAATATATAGCGTGGTCCACGTCATCGACTCACTTGTGTTGGTGATTGGGTCGCAGGTGGTACGCATTCCCCGCAGGATCCGCTCCCTCCATCGCTCGTCAACAGGCTGCAGCCCGCCTAGCGGAACCTGTCCGCGTCTACCTGTTACCCTAGCGACGTTGTTTTCCGGCTTCCTGTTTCAAAATGAGAACGTTCCTGTTTCAAAATAAGAGCGTTCCTGTTTCAAAATAAGAGCGTTCCTGTTGCAAAATAAGAGTGTTCCTGTTGCAAAATAAGAGCGCTCCTGTTTCAAAATAAGAGCAGCCCTGTTTCAAAATAAGAGCATTCCTGTTTCAAAATAAGAGCATTCCTGTTTCAAAATAAGAGCATCCCTGGTTCAAAATAAGAGCATCCCTGTTTCCTCTTTCAAAATAAGAGCGTTCCTGTTTCAAAATAAGAGCGATTCCTGTTTCAAAATAAGAGCATCCCTGTTTCAAAATAAGAGCATCCCTGTTTCAAAATAAGAGCATCCCTGGTTCAAAATAAGAGCATTCCTGTTTCAAAATAAGAGCATCCCTGGTTCAAAATGAGAGCATCCCTGGTTCAAAATGAGAGCATCCCTGGTTCAAAATAAGAGCATTCCTGTTGCAAAATAAGAGCGTTCCTGTTTCAAAATAAGAGCATCCCTGTTTCAAAATAAGAGCATCCCTGTTTCAAAATAAGAGCATTCGTGTTGCAAAATAAGAGCATTCCATGTTTCAAAATAAGAGCATCCCTGTTTCCTGTTTCAAAATAAGAGCATCCCTGTTTCCTGTTTCAAAATAAGAGCATCCTTGTTTCAAAATAAGAACATTACTGTTTCAAAATAAGAGCATCCTTGTTTCAAAATAAGAACATTACTGTTTCAAAATAAGATCATCCCTGCTCCCATTAGATTTATTAACCGTGGTACCGTGATTTATACCACTATACCTATCAATTGAGATGAATGCCATTCCTATCTTCAAAATCACCCATGTCAACCAGAAGCCGTGGATGAACAGAGAGGTTCGCCTACTCCTAAAGGCACGTGACACTGCTTTCAGGTCTGGTGACGAACAGGCCTACTGTTCAGCCAGGGCCAACCTGAACAAAGGCATCAAGCTGGGCAAGCTCAACCACAAGCGGAGGGTTGAAGATCACTTCAACAACTCTGATCTCCCCCCCAACCACTGACTCATCCTTCCCTGACGAGCTCAATAACTTTTATGCCCGCTTCGACCGGGACAACCACGAGCTGACCACCAACCCCTCACCCTCTCCCCTACAGACGTGTGTGCAGCACTGAGCAGAACAAATGCACGTAAGGCAGCTGGTCCTGATAGCGTCCCCGGTCGCGTGCTCAGGAACTGCGCTGAGCAGCTGAACGAGGATTTCACTGACATTTTCAACCTGTCACTAGCTCAGGCAGTTGTCCAAGCGTGCTTTAAAACCACCTCCATTGTGCCAGTGCCAAAACACTCCTCTGCAGCGAGCCTCAACGACTTCCGCCCTGTTGCACTCACCCCCATCATCATGAAGTGCTTCGAGAGGCTGGTCCTGGCTCACCTCAAATCTGGCCTCTCACCCTCACTGGATAAACACCAATTTGCCTACCGTGAGAACAGGAGCACGGAAGACGCCATCTCCTCAGCTCTTCACTCTGCTCTCTCCCACCTGGATGAGAGCAACACCCACATGAGAATGCTGTTCATTGACTTCAGCTCAGCATTCAACACCATCATCCCCTCCAAGAAAACCAAGAACCTTGACATTACCCCTCTGTCTGTAACTGGATACTGGACTTCCTAACCAACAGACCCCAGTCTGTTAGGGTAGACAATCTCACCTCCTCCACCCTCATCCTGAACACCCCCCGCAGGGCTGTGTGCTGAGCCCCCTCCTCTACTCCCTCTTCACCCACGACTGCACTCCTATATATGGCACCAACACCATCATCAAGTTCGCAGACGACACAACGGTGGTGGGCCTCATCAAAAACAACGCTGAGGCAGCCTACAGGGAGGAGGTCCAACACCTGGTGGCGTGGTGCGGCGACAACAACCTGGCCCTCAACACCAAGAAAACCAAGGAGCTCATCGTGGACTTCAGGAAGACTAGAGCTGGCGTGCACGCCCCTGTCCTCATCAACGGTGCGGAGGTCGAGCGTGTCTCCAGCTTCAAATTCCTGGGGGTCCACATCTCCGAGGACCTCTCTTGGACCCTCAACACCGCCTCACTGGTCAAGAAGACTCACCAGCGTCTCTTCTTCCTGAGGAGGTGTGCCATTGAGAGCTTACTCTCCAACTGCATCACAGTGTGGTACGGCAACTGCACTGCTTCAGACCGGAAAGCGCTGCAGAGGGTGGTGAAAACCACCCAACGCATCATCGGGTTACCACTCCCTGCAATAGAGACTATCCAACACAAACGGTGTCTGAGGAAGGCACGCAGCATTGTCAAAGACACTTCTCACCCCAATCATGGACTGTTTGCCCTCCTTCCCTCTGGGAGGCGCTACAGGAACCTTCGTTCCAAGTCAAGCAGGCTCAGGAACAGCTTCTTCCCCTCAGCTGTCATCTCCCTGAACTCTGTACCACGATGACAGCCCCCCCCCCCCCCCCCCCCCCCACCTTGCCTATACTCTAGGCTCCGCTGTCCACCCTACGAACTCTGACCTCTGTACCCCCCCCACCTTGCCTATACTCTAGGCTCCGCTGTCCACCCTACGAACTCTGACCTCTGTACCCCCCCCCACCTTGCCTATACTCTAGGCTCCGCTGTCCACCCTACGAACTCTGAACTCTGTTGAATATATCCTATCACCTTCTATGTCTTCTACTGCCTTGCACTGTAATCACAACATTATTGTTTACATACCTGTATGATAGCCATGTACATTTCTTCTGTACTTACCGTATATATATATATTTTTACTTATTTACAATCCCTGCTCATTACCTGTTGATACTGTATACTTACCGGAATATTTATATCCCTATATTTATATACCGTATATACCTAGTAGACTATATCCTATTTAACCACTGTACACTGTATATTATTATGCACTTTACTGCCTCATTTGCACTCTGGTTAGATGCCAACTTCTTTTCGCTGTACTGTACTTGTGCTGTGCAATGACAATACATTTTAATCTAATCTTGAATCATTGTTTGATATGGATAATCCTGACAGCTAAAATAGTATTATTGTTATTGTTAAATATCACAATCATTTTTGTCATCTTTCTTCTTTCCCTAATTAGTTTCCCCATTAACCACAGGCGTTTCCCATTCCCTCTGCATTCACATAGGTTTTCCTTCTGTCTATTGCTAGTATGACCCGCATGCTTACCAAGCAAGAAACCTGTAACCTCTCTGCTTTGATCTTGACCCAAACCTGTTTGACCTGATTCTGCCTGTCGTCTCTAATAAGGCGCTCAATAACATTCTTCTGGTTCATCACACCTCTGGTATGTGGAGAAGAAGCAAGGCTGCTACTAATTGTTTAGATGTTTTGGTTTTCAAGTAGCCTAATCGTACACATCCCATCGCACAAATGAGTTGCGATGGAAATATTTGGGGATATCAACACCTTTGCTGTGAGTTACTGATTCATCTTCTTGAAGACAATGCCCATATGGTTTATTTTGGTTTATGAATTGTGATAATTATATTAATATTGATCCATGGTTAGTTTCTTTGGGGTTTTGATGAATGCAGTGTATTTCTAGCGCTGCATTGCTCCTAAAACTCATGGACCACGTCAGACTCACTAGTAGTAAGCAGACAATAGGGGAGAACATATGATAGAGAACAGTTGGTGAGGGTCACCTCTAGGGAGTCAACAGCTGACATGGCATTACATTATATAGAACCATTGAAATAGTGTGAAACAGACAGACAGACAGAGCTGATGATCCCTTAAAGATCAAACCAAAAAGAAACAAACTCCTACAATAATAGTTGTTAGCCATAGCCAAGGTGTTAGTGGCTGAGGTCAGGTCGTCCGCCAGGTGCACTCCCAGGAACTTCATGTGAGCGACCCTCTCACCATCGAACATATGATGGTGCCTGCCTGCCGGCCCTCCTAGAATCAATCACCATCTCCTTTTTTTTGTTGATGTTGAGGGAGACAGCTTTGCCACCTCCATGCTATACAAATAAAAACATTTTAGTTCATTTAATTTCATTTTGTAAAATGGTTTACTAAAATATGACTTCATAGCTTAGCTACATTATGCCTGCTTCTTTATACACACACACGACCACCCCCCCCTCCCCTACACACATACACACACACAGACACACACACACACACACACACACACACACAAACACACACACACACACACACACACACACTCACTCCTCCCCACACATACCCCTTCACACACACACAAATACACGTGTACACACACACACACACACACACACACACACACACACCTCACAAGAAGAAGAAGAAGAAGAAGAAGAACAACTTTATTAATCCACACTTTTATGGTCACAAACACAGCATGTTTTTTTTGAAGTGGTGGCCGCCAAACACACACACATGCAGGGAGGGTGGCCCGTGGAAATTAAGTCTCTGCATTTAACCCATCCTGAGTTATGCTGCCCCTCCAGGGGCAGCCAGGAGCAGTGGGCAGCCGTTCTTGACAGCGCCCGGGGACCATCAGCTCCAGATCTTTCGTCCACGTCTTGGTCAGGGACTGGACAGGAGAAGCGATTCTTCGCATGTTTTTAATTGGGGTTCTGACTCCGTAAGGAGACCCCGCAGAGCACGGGGAGAACATGCAAACTCCACACAGAAAGGCCGGGAGATCACCCACCTGGACACCCCAGAGTCAACAGCGCCCCAGGTGGGAATCGATCCCAGGACCTTCTTGCTGTGAGGCAGCAGTGCAAGCACTGCACCACCGTGCCCCAAACACACATCCATACAGCCCCTCATCCCAGGGTGCCCCCACCAACCCATGGTGCCCTCACCAAGTCAGGGTACCCCCCCCCACCTCAGGGTGCCCTCACCATCCCAGGGTGACCTCCCACCATCCCAGGGTCCCCTCCCCACCACCCCAGGGTCCCCTCCCCACCACCCCAGGGTGCCCCCCCCCACCTCAGGGTGCCCTCACAATCCCATGGTGCCCCCACTACCCCAGGGTGCCCTCACCACATCAGGGAGCTCTTGTCCTCGTCGGCCTGCACCTTGGGCTTCACCTTGAGCAGCCAGTCGTCCTCGGGGACCGGGGGGGCGGGGAGGTGGTACAGCGGGTGACTGAACAGCACCTGCAGCTTGAACCCCGCCCCTGCCCCTGGCCCCGCCCCCGCTGTACCCCCGGGGGGTGGGGCTAAGCCAGAGGTGTCAAGGGGGACGTCTCGAGCTGGTGCTAGTGATGATGATGTTGATGAGGAGGAGGAGGAGGAGGAGGAGGGTGGGGGGGAGGAGAGACGACGGCGGGGGTTACAGGGCTGCGTCCGGAAGACAGAGGAGGAGGAGACCCAGAGCAGCAGGAGATGCAGGAGGAGTGAGGAGGCGGCCGCCGCCAGGCAGACGTTCCTGGAGCACCGCAGACGCAGCACCCAACGCATCCTGCCAGGGAGAGGGAGGGAGGAGGGGGAGGATAAGAGAGAGAAAGAGAGAGGAGGGAAGAGAGGGGGGAGAGAGAGGAGGAGAGCGGAGGGGTGAGAATGAGAGGTGAGAAAGTGACAGAGGGTGGGAGAGAGGGAGAAGGGGGGGGGGGCAATTGAAAGTGGAGGACAGAGTGAGAGAGCGAGCGAGAGAGAGCGAGAGAGAGAGAGAGAGAGAGAGAGAGAGAGAGGAAACCTTAGGAATTATAGCAGACAAATTTACAAAAAGACAGTGTGGTTAGTGGTGTAGTGCGTTCAAGTTGTACTCGGAAGTGGGAATTTCCAAGTTCCAAGTCGGAAGTTTCAGGGGAAACACGCACTGAAGTCTGATTTCCAACTCGGAAAGTCGGACGAATCTCACAACCCCGACTTAGAAATCCAAGATGGAACGCTCCGCGCATCAACAGTAGTGAAAGCTGTAGTACTATACTGTTTTTAGCACTTCTGTCTATTTGTGTCTCCTTTAATCAGTCGTACACACGGTACTGTCCAACTTCTATCTGTGGACAGCGACGGTGTTTGTGTGCACAAAATGCCGCGTAATACGTTGTTATCAACTGGTATTGCCAACAATGGCTAACCTGGCTAGAGCAAACCCGGGTCGCGGTCAACTCGGTGTAACGTCATTCCCAGCTCCGACTTCCAACTTCCGAGGTAAATGGAACGCAGCATAAGTCCCGGGAAGTGGAGGAGTGCTTAGTGTGGAGCAGAGGGCGGAAGGAACGCACCTCAGACAGATAAAGCAAAACCTCACAGATTGTGTCGGTCAAACGAAAGCCAGGACAAGGATGATACAGCAGCAATCAGCCCATCCGTATGTCATCAATCCAGTGTGTCTTATCCCTGGCTAATGTCTTCCTGAGTTTCTTGATATCAACGTTCCTAGTCCTGCATCTTTGAGGTCTGTTCGCAGCACACTGAGATCGCGGACAAGAAGGATCTCAACTAAGACCTTTCTGTCCTTCAAACTTCCGTTAAAATTGCTCATCTGTCTGCCCTTGCACCAGCATTACCTGTGGTGGACAAAATGCCAGCACTCCAGGATACAATACATTTACATTTACATTTACATTTAGGGCATTTGGCAGACGCTTTTATCCAAAGTGACTTACAAGTAGCTTTGGAGTTCATAACTAAAAACTCTTCCTTATTATAACCATTAAGCCACAACGTCTTATTTTTCTGGCTGTAACTAACTAGTGAGAGCGCCACAATGAAAAGCAAAACCCAGGGAAGGGTTTAATGAATGTTTAATAGATATTAATATTTAATAGTTATTATGTTCTTGCCAATTTTTTCTTGCCGATAGAACAGGGTCCCATAGAACCCACTGTACAGCAGATATAACACACAAATAAAAGCTTCAAGATGTCCCGTTGACTTCCACAACCGCTTAAGATAAGACAATATTTCCCCTACGCTCCAATGTGTCTTTTGATGGCGTACTTGCGTGATGGCTAGTTGTTTTCCCACTCGCTCAGCCACCGCCCCTCTCGGTGTTTGGCTGGAGCCTGCGGTCGGTCCGGTCCTGTGTCTGGTCTGTGGTCGGCAGCGTGTGTGAGGGTCCAGGCAGCCTGGGGTCCTGCCATGGAGGTGGGAGGTGGGAGGTGGAGGTGGGAGCTGAGCCAGGTTACCGTGCTCTTGCTGGTTGGCAGCAACCTGGGGGTTGGCCCCAGTTTGGTCGGTTTATTTACCCACCGTTTGGACCGTCTGTCTGTCCCGGCCCCCGGCCACCTGGCCCCCGGTCCCTGGTCTCTGGCCCCCGGCGCCCTGGTCCCTGGCCCCCGGGCTCCCGGGCTCCCGGGCTCCCTGGCTCCCTGGCCCCCTGGTCCCTGGTCCCTGGCTCCATGGTCCCTAGTCCCTGGCCCCCGGCGCCCTGGTCCCTGGCCCCCGGGGGCCCCTACTGTCTCTCTTCTATCCTCTTTTGACCTCTTCCTCACTGTATCTCTGTGTTGCTTATTGTTTTAAGAGGTTGTACCTCAGGACACATACCCTCAAACACACAACACACACACACACACACACACACACACACACACACACACACACACACACACACACACACACACACACACACACCCCTCACAAACACACATCCATACAGCCCCTCATCCCAGGGTGCCCCCACCAACCCATGGTGCCCTCACCAAGTCAGGGTACCCCCCCCCACCTCAGGGTGCCCTCACCATCCCAGGGTGACCTCCCACCATCCCAGGGTCCCCTCCCCCCACCCAGGTCCCCCCCACCACCCCAGGTGCCCCCACCTCAGGGTGCCCTCACAATCCATGACAACAGCACACACACACACCAACACACACCACACACACACACACACACACACCACCCACCCGCCCCCGCCCCCCATGCTCCCCAGGACTGCAGTTTGCTTTAAAAAGTAATCACCGGCTGAATACGCTTTAGCTGAGCAACAACAAACCCAAACCTCAGCCATAATGGGCCTTCATTTAGCAAATATTTATTCAGCACCATTATTTGATGTTTATAGCCCAGTGTGTCCGACTGAGAAAACCAAACTGCGCCTGCGTGTGTGTGTGTGTGCGTGTGTGTGTGTGCGTGTGCGCGTGTGCGTGCGTGTGTGTGTGTGCGTAGATTAGGGAATATCAGCAATAACAAAACAAAAAACGACAAAAATGCGTGTCTGGCTTTGAAACAGGTTCATGACAAAAGCGCTTTTGATGGAATGTTGTTTTATTGTAAGGAGAGGCAAGTGTATTTATACAGCACCAGTCAAACATAAGGCCATTCTTAAGTGCTTTACAGAGGAAAAGGAGAAATGTGTGATAAATGTGATAAAGTGAAAAATAAAGATGCACATACTGTACACATTGTAAAATAAAAGCCACGGCAAATAACAATGTGTTGAGCCCCAGTTTAAAGGAATAAAGTGTTGACGCAGACCTCACATGTTCTGCATGTTTGTTCCTGCGGTGCATAACATCTGAGAGCTGCTTCCCCATGCTTGGTTGCTTGGAACCCTTGGAACAGTGAGCAGGCCGATCCCCGGTGACCCGAGAGCTCTAGTGGGCTCAGAAAAACACAAGCAGATCACAGATTTATTTTGGTCTCGTAGATCTAATGCTTTATAGTACATGACGAGTGATATTTTGACCTCTATTCTCTGGCTAACAGGAAGTCGGTGCAGTGATCTGGAGCAATGGAGTAACGTGGTACGCTTTTGTAGTTTTCTGAGTTAAAACTCTAGCAGCAGCATTCTGGGTGAGTTTGGAGCCGTCTCAATGCTTATTTTTGAGAGACCTGTGTTGGAATCATGGACTGTAAAATTAATGGACAAACCCTCCCCATTGGCTTCTGAAGAGCGGTTTTGAAGCTCCATGGCAAGTCAGAACCGACTCCGCCCACTCCAGGGGTGGAGTCTGAGTGAAACTGGGGCGGGGCGAATGAAGCCTGGCTGCTGGAACACGCCCACGACCACGCCCACCTCGAAGTTTTGAAGCTGGAGCTAGCTGGCTATGGCTAGTCTAAGAAGTGACCGCACACCAGTGACGTTAACGTAATATACACATTTACATTTCATTTAGGACATTTGTCAAACACTTTTATTATTATTAATAATGCCAAGACGAACAAACACTCAAGTTAATGGGGGGGGGAGGTATGCTGAGTCCAGGTGAAATCTGAACAACACACCTCACGAACTATTTGTAGGAAATCAATCAAAGCGAGTTACGTTTTTCCTAGGGCCGGGACTTTAACTCGTTAATTACGATTAATTAATTACCAAAGAAAATAACGCGTTAAAATAATTAACGCATTTTAATCTCACTTTATTTTTGCACTCCAAACACCACGGAACGTTTCTCAGTGGACGAATTGGCGGCTCAAATATGGGCGGACCGGAAGAGATCGCGTTTGGACCGGGTTTTTGTTGTTGTTGTTGTTGTTGTTACCATTTTAGATGGTAGAAATGGTAGAGATGGCACTTTATGTTAAACTGTTGGTCTGTGTAGCTAAAATAAACAAGATTTTGCTGCTTAAACGTATGTATATGTGACACGCGCTGGTAATTTGGGTCTGTTGTCGGGATTCTCGTTTTTCGCTAGAGGCAAAACAAGATGGTTTTTTGTGACTTTTTTCCTTTTTTTATATATTACGAAAGTTAAAGTGTCGAACAACTGACTCAATTAAACAAACAACATGTTTAGGATCAGTAAATACTCGTAATTTGTCAGCAAATAGGCGCTTGTTTTAGGCGCTACGTTTCGGGGGCGTGGTGTGTGAAGTGTTTGATTAGCATATTCGGTTTCATTGGCTGTCGTCACCACACGCGTCACATCCGCTGGCCTCCCCGCAGCTACAAGAACTACATTTCCCAGCGCGTAGAAAGGTCTCGCCCTCCCAAAAAAACTACAAAGGCGGGATCGCTGTTTCCTGCAGTTTTTCGAGGATAAACAATGAACGTTTGCGAGATCTTGGAAGTCTCGAAGTGAACACATCACAATTGTGCTATTTTTTTTTTTAAAACTTAATACACATTTTGGTGTAATACATGAGACTTAAAAGCCTAATGTAGCTGAAGCAGCAGCTGGTTGGGGGCGGAGTTAACGAGTTGTTCCCGCCCATTGTTCTGAAGGTGAACGTGTGAAAAGCTTCAACATCTTTCAAGGGGTTTTTCTCTGCTTGTGGATTCCAGGTGTACCAACATTAAAAATAGGAAGATCTTCTTCAGCTATTTCAGATTTCAAAGTATGACACATCAGTTGAAAGCTTACAATCTGCACTTTCATAATCTGTAAAAAACAGAAAAATGACTTTGCCCCCTTCATCCCCAAATTACCAGCACGTGTCACATATTGATTCACTCGTATACCAAAATCCATTAGAATTGGAAAATGTTGCTTCTCGTGTCAAATATTGATATGCGATTAATTAATTACAAAGCCTCTAATTAATTAGATAATTTTTTTTAATCGAGTCCCACCACTAGTTAGTTATGAACGAGTCGCTTATATGGATGTCACTTGACTAACGTAAGTTAACGGTGTTCCATAGATTTTGTGTGTACCTTTTAGGTTATAGACAGCCTACATGTCACGATGAATGCTCAATTGTCTCATCCGATGGGATAGTGTTACTAAATAAGCCCTGATCGTTTTATTTATGATCAATGCAACTCTATAACAATGGCGGCTGCCTCTCACGTATGTCGGGTATGGGTGACAGTTTTATGTACATTGCGGAAGAAAGGTAGGAAAGTCAAAGTGTTTTATGTGTCTCATGTACATCACAACACAGGGACATTTTGTACAGTGAAACTCTAGCAGTGTATATGCCTCCCCTGCCCGTTTTAACATACATATATGCCCATAGGGGACTGGGACTTATGTGAGCTGCAGCTTATTATCTTGAATATGAAATGAAAGAAAGGCACTTTTATATTTTTTACATGATGAATGTTAATTTCTTTCAGTAGATCTCTTCCCTTCCTCCGCCATGCCAGCTACACACAGTGAAGACTGTAAGTATCAACCTTGGTTACTGGACTTTGGAAAGCTCTACACAAATGTATTTCACTACTGGCAACCTATAGTGAATTGTATACTGAATATTGCATCCCTGAATCATTGGGGACAGCTATGTCCGGCGTGCTTCCCAGAGAGCTGCAGAGACCATGGGAAGCCACCTCAGCGTGCCGGGCGTCAGTGTCTGCTGGTTTGGCTGGGGTGGACTGCGGTGGAAAGGCCTTCTCCCTCTTCTTTACCATCTACCTGCAAGAAAGAGCAGCACCGGATGGCCTCATCATCCACTGTGGCGGCAACGACATGGGGCAGGTGTGTTTTGAATGTGCTTTTTAATATCAGTGTTATACCAATACAACTGGAACATGAATGTACAGTATGCAGTTCACCCACGTTAAAATATTACGATTGAATGTTACTATGAAAAGATTATTTAACTGTTAATGTGCTGCTGTAAATGAGGCCACTATTAGTTTTGCCACTATATGTCTCACTTGGAGAATCTTTTCCCATTTCATCATAGACAGCATAGGAAAAAAATTGCAATTCTCACTCTGAGATAAGGCATTTGCATTGAATGCACTGAAACTTTAAAGCAAAAAGTGAGCAAGTTATGGCCCCAGTCATGTATAATGTATTGTAATGTAATGCAATGTATATGAATATAATATGGATTCATGCATATCAATGTAAACATACATATCAATTTAAACCGATTAGTTGCTTGCTTCTTTGTAAAATATCAAAAAAGATCTCACTACCCTGGAGTCAGTGCTGAAGTGATGACTCTCAAAGTGTTCACTGCACAGACAGAATTGTTGTTAGGAGTCCAGTTCTGTCTTCTGGTGTTGAGCAACCACTGGTCCAGCTTGTTAGGATCACCTAGCAGAAACCTTTACATAGACAAATAGATATGTGAACAAATGTATGCCAACTCTTTAGACTTTATATGTCAACAATATCATTTAAATAACTTCACTACTTAATTCAACAGATCAATTAATACAAAAAAAACGATGACATAACTGCTATCTGTTGCATTGTCTATTCTTCTTATAACTGACCTTGATTTTCATGTTGGTGGTCAGTTTTATAATGGATGTCAATGGGAACAAGTGCGACCCATTTTGAGGCATTCTGACTAACGTACATAAAACACCATAAAATCCTTGTCCCTCAATAATTCCAATTGTTTGTTTTCTGTCCAATTGTAGAATAGCATTTATACTGTGCTGACTTTATCCTCAAATCGAAACATCTGTAAAAAGGAATCCTAATTTCCTCACTGACAAATCTTGACATCAGATTCACCATTGAGTGAAATGACAGATGAATGTTGAAGAAGCTGCTCAAGCTGAAGACCGAGCGGCCCACTGGGGTTTCTCCCGGTGCTCGGGCCGACTCTGGATACACCAACAACTACAACCACTCAGCAATTCTTTTTTAAAGCTCGCAAGATTTGGGAATTGATTGTGATAACAATCATGTGGATAGGATATAGAAAAGTAATATGGTGGTCAATGGTGTACACGCAAAGAGCTGGACTACAGTAACCTTAAACTACCAAGCTACAGGTGTCTGGGCTCAGTTAAATTCTTAAAATCGATGTGTGCTAATGGTGCTAAACCTGACATAAACATAGTAGTTGTGCTGCCTCAACCAAAAAAACGAAGCTTATCATCCTTGGCTGGAGCAACACGGCCGAGCTGAGGTGGCGGTGAGGGCTAACCGTAGCGAGCCTAAACAACCCAAGCTGTCACTAAAAGTACTATTGTACCATCATTGTAACTGATGGGTGACATAAAAATTCACCACCCGTTCAGCTGTCATGGACGAAGTACCTAAATACAGAGACCAGAACATGTTGTGGGACCAGGCTGTAAACCGTTTATTTTCTGATGTAAAGTTCGACGTTTTAACATGGGAGTCTATGGTGATTGACTCGCTTCTGCTACCGGCCTCAAGCGGCCAGTCAACGGATCGCAGGTTTGGGCCACTACCGCATTGGCTTCATTTTTCAGCACCGAGTGTTGCCCCTTGGCTGTGTAATGGGAAATTGCATTTCAGGCCTTTCTTCCTGTTGGTATTAGGTTCTTGAAGTAGATTGTCTTTACGACAGGCAATCCTGGTAAACTATATGGCAGGAGGGAGACCCCTTCCTCCACCAGTCATAAATGAAGGTGACTCCTTCCTGGACTGGTCATGCAGATAAGCAGCTGGGGAGGAGGATGAATGAATGTTTATACAGGGGACAGAGATTCCTTGGGCAGGGAACCCCACCCCATGTGAATTGGGTATTCGGAGGGCAAGGGGAGGAGGTTTATTGCTGACCCCAGAGCCCTCTGGGGTGTAAAGTGTGCTTAAAAGGGACATGTGAATATCTGTTTGTACTCACTCTGCTAGAGAGGAGTCTGGTGAATGCATTCATTAAAATACTCTTAATTTCTACAAGTATTGTGTTTACTTCAGTTTGGAGATCTCACGTGCCCTAGATGCAATTATTGAATTGCCACGACAGCTGTAATGCATTACAGTAGTCAAGCCCACTGAAAATGAAAGCATGGATGGGTTTTTTCCAGGTCTTGTTTGGACATCAAGCTGTTTAATGCTTGCTGTATGTTTTTAAGGTCATAGCAGGCTGACTTTTGCATGGTATTTATGTTGCTATTAAAGTGTAGGCCCAAGTCCATAACTACTGGGTGTATATATGCACCATTTGGTGCATATCCAAAGCTTTATACAACATCATGAGTGCATATATTCTCGGCTTGGGTGGCCCCCAGGGGCAATCAAACCCCCTTAACCGTGGCGGTGTTGTCGCCAGGGTGCTGTCTAATGCCGAGACCCCACCGTGAGCTCTGTTTTCGAATGCACTCTCTTGGAACACTTATACGCTCATGCAGTCTCCGTAAAGTGGTGGTTGAGTCACCTTAATTCTCCCTGTCGAATCTCACGATAAATAATAATGTCCTGCCCACTTCATTGAAATCTTAGCGTGTATATGCTGAGCGGAGCACTGACACGGATGCTACGTTTGGTTTTAATAAAGTGTGGACGCCATGGGGTGGTGGTGGTGGTGGTGGTCAGTCTCTCTATCTCTTGGCTGGGAACCTCCAGCCAGATGCTCCAGATGTCCGTCTCCATCTGTACAGCTGTGAAAAAGGCACATCTGTGAGAGGAGGACGGCGAGGACGATGGAGGTTATATACTATAAGGCACTAGCCGATTCTTCATCCTACTCTGCACTCGTCACAGGAGAGAGTTCTTCTTCTTCTTCTTCTTCTTCTTCTTCTCTCGGTTTACTAGCTCGAGCGAGACACCGTGCTCTCTACTAGATACATAGCCGGAAGGGGGACAAAAACGATGGATACAAATGTTTGTGCGCCCATAGTGGTGATATCCAATACTGCCTTTGAACGTTACACAACATTCACGCATCAGGAATGACGTCCGAGATCATACATAAATGCAATAGACAACCATGTGCATACGTGACGGGGAATTATCCTGTGAATATTCAACGGCGTCTCCCGCAGAAGCAGCAGAGGATGTCTTTGTTATTCATTTGAAATCGTACAATCGAGGAGGTATTGTCACTGTCCCACTTCCCTCGGGAATCTGTACAAAGAAAATCACCCTCTTTTCAAACGGTGTAACCGCCATGTGGAGGAGAAACGTTGGAAGTGGGTGCCTATTGATTGGTTAAGTGATTAGACCTTGAAATGAAAAGGTCACAGACTTGCAAATATGACAAATATGATAATATATATTCATTCATTCATTGGATTATTAATTCAGCCAATGGTTTATTAACTCATTGACGGTTTGTTTGTCTGTTTTTCAGTTGAGTTTGTCTGTTTACACAAGGTTATGTTCTCCAGGTTTAAAGCTGACCAGTGATTTGAGTCTCTTTTCAACTAGTTGTTAACTCAATGAATTCATCATCATCCTACAGCTGTAAGAATATAATACAGATTTTATAAATCCATGAATCCATGTTTATAATAAACATTGCATCAAGAATCACTGAAAGTAGCTTAACGTTACACGGCAGGTGGAAACCACTTCCTCAATTGAATAATTGATAGGACCCTTCCCTTCATTGGCTGAGACAGCTGACTGCACGTATTAAATTATATATTTTTGCTGATGTGTGTTTCGCCTTCATTGTGGTGTGCAAGTGTAACCAGGCTGTAACTTTCTTTTTGTTCGCGTATTCTTCGCGGGTCGTAGTTAAACATTTATTTACCATGCAGCCATGTGTCAAGCGAAGTATAACCTTTCTGTAAATACACTTCTACGNCAGTATTATTATTAATTGTCTCCAACGTTTCCCTCGAAGGTTTTCGGACAGACGCCTCTTTACGTCGAGTCAGAGAAACGGTGGTATTTGTGTCCCCAGATCCCCTTGGGAAAGGTAAGCTTTCTATTTATAACGCTTCAAAAATACAAAGCAACACCAATCGTGTCCTTTGTTGTCCTCACGGTGTCGTGTGTGTTTTGTACAGGTGCTGAAGAGAGACGGCTTCTACAAGTGGACTGAAAGCCGCTTCGCGTTGTTCCGACGGTCGGAGCTCTACCAACTGTTCCGTCTGTGCAACCATCTCCTTCTGGATCCATCGGACTGGCAGGACAATGGTCTCAGTTTCACACTAACTCTTAGGAGACATTTAAAGTGCTATCAATATTGTTTCTCATGCTTACTCGACTTCTCGCTCATGAATCAATCCTATGATAGATCCTATGAGGGGTATTATTGTTAACATATATATAACGTATATAAATATATGTATGTGTATATATATGTATATATGTGTATAAGTGTGTATATGTATATGTGTATATATGTATGTATATATGTATGTATGTATATATGTGCATATGTATATATACTGTATATATATGTGTATATATATGTATGTACACACACATATATATGTATATAACCTATATATATATGTATATCATGTCGTTTAGGGAGAGTCCCGTACAGCGCGGCGGACCGGTGGCTGCTGGAGCTCAGTCTGGGCTCCGTGCAGGGGATGAGACGCTTCAGGTCCTTCCTCCAGGACACACCAGGTTCCTTCTCCTCTCTCTCTACACCTCAGAACCTCACTAGCTACAGCAAGCTCAGTTTCAGAGCACATTTGAGTTATTTGGCATTACTGACTTGTGTGTGTGTGTGTGTGTGTGTGTGTGTGTGTGTGTGAACATGAAGGAGAAGACCTGTTGACCTTCTGGTTGAGGGTGAGGTGCTTGCTACACAACGAACAGGAAAAGCTCCCAGGCTGGAAGACTCGCTGCCAGGACATCTACGACGTCCTGGTAGCCTTCCACCTCCAGGAAGGCTGCACCACCATGACCACATGTTGCACCAGCCAAGGTAAAAGTTAACATCTTGTTATACCATCGTCTGTTGTTGTTGTTTTCCCCATCATCGCAAAGTAACACTGTGTGTGTGTGTGTGTGTGTGTGTGTGTGTGTGTGTGTGTGTGTGTGTGTGTGTGTGTGTGTGTGTGTGTGTGTGTGTGATTTCCAGAGATGAGGTGCCTGGTTTTAAGTCCCCAGACAGACAGAGCGATGATGCACGACATCCTGCGTCAGATGAGTCAGACTGCTCTGGACGTCCTGGAGTACCACTGGATGCCTCGGTTCCTCACGGCCTGCAAAGAGGCCATGACCCGACTGAGCGAGTGCTCCTCCATCGCCGAGAAATACCAAGCCTTGGCCTCGGACGACGTGCCACGCCTCCCGACTGAATCCGGATCTCATCTGGATTCATCCAGCTGGAGCTTCGGTCCCAAAGCCACGGAGTTCAAAGGGACCGGGATCCAAACCTACAGCAGCAGGCTGACGAAGACGGCTCTCTTCAGGAGCGAACGTCAGGCGAGGCCGACACTGACGCCTCCCCTGGCACCGCATGCGCTGCCTCAGCGTCCCTCTGAGGCCTTTCCCACGGTCTGCACCGACCACCTGTACCTCAGCTTGTCTGCTGACGCGCAGGCGGGCCGTCCCTTCGAAAGCTTTCTGAGAGTTCAGGGCAAGGCTTCCATGCTGCACCACATGGGGCTCCTGCGGGAGCTGGACAACTTCATGAACATGGTGCTCATGCTGACGGAGGTCAGGCGCCCCGCAACAGATCTGATGAACGCCCTGGCCAAGCGGATAGTGAAGGTGTACCTGCAGCGCCGTCCCAAACCGAGTTGTGCCCTCTCTGAGCACGTGGCCCAGCGGCTCACCGAGGGTTTGCTGTCGCAGGCTGACGACGTACTGAGTTGGCTCCTCCCCGCCAAGAAGGAACTCTGCCAGGTTGGAAACTATGTCCACTGTCGAGCATTGCTCATGGTTATTATAGGATATGTAAGGTGATCTTTATGAGTCGTTTTCACTTCTCATGGTTATTATATGTTATGTAAGGTGATCATTATGAGATTTTCACTTCTGGTTTGTAGGTTTAATAATAATAATAAACTTTATTTTTATAGCACCTTTCATACAAGAAATTGCAGCCCAAAGTGCTTTACAGCAGTAAAATAGGCATAAAATGAACATAAAATAGGCAGAATACAATCAATAGACAGAATAAAAGCAATGTAGAAAATAATAAACATTTATTAAAAGCCAAATTAAAAAGGAAAGTTTTTAGTTGCTTTTTAAAATGTATAGTAATAATACTACTACTACTAATAATAATAATAATAATGGTAAAAGGAAGTTTTGCACATGATATTAAGAATATTGCACATAATGATGAAAAGGTAATGTAGCATGGTAATATTGCAAGGATCATTTTAAGAAGTATTGCACATGACATTAAGTATATTGCACATGATGATGAGAGGAGATGAGAGGTAATATTGCAAGGTAATATTTAGAGGTAACATGATGTTGAGAATATTGCACATGATGTTGGGAAGAAATATTGCATATGATATTGAGAGTATTGCACATGATGTTGGTAGTAATATAAATATTGCACATGATCTTGAGAAAAATGCCATAAGAGAGCCATAAGAGTTTGTCAATGTACATCTACATTCAATGACGGCAACTGTATCCCTCGTTAGTAGTAGTAGTAGATATTTTGTCATCATAATGGAAAGATAAAAATGTCTGCATAATTATGTCTGTATAATTATTTTTTTTTTTACCAAGACTAAGCTAAATGTACTGTATGTCAAATTATTGGTGATTATCATTGTTTTTATAGCAGCACTACCCAATCATAGCATATACTGTAGGTGTGCTGGATAAAAGATTCCAATACCTCATTAATATTACAGTGTGTTACACCCCCCTACACACACACACACACACACACAGACAAACACACACTAAACCTCAATCATACTGCATTGAAATACCTTAGTTTTACATAAGCAATGTACATATGAACATATTGGCACGGCTTTTGTACCTAGAATTGCAGTCTCCCTGCACACTCCCTGTAATGTACTAGAACTATCAATATACCATAATAACTATTTATCTCTTATTTAAGTGTTGTTTGGCCCAAAGCTCGAATATGTTATTGTTGTTTGATAAACATTGTAATTTACATAGGCTAGGCCAGGCTGACATAACTTAAGATACTTAAGATAACTTAAGATAAGATATCATAGATAAACCAAACCATAGATAGCAAGCCAATGTGTTATAATGGTATCATTAACGCAGCATTGTTAAAACTGCAATTCACACCATCACACCAGCCATGATGGTGTGATGGTGGTGGGATAACAATGGGATAACAAAACATAACATAACA
>PIJE02000004.1:5044-33720 GCA_002895965.2 Coryphaenoides rupestris
ACGCCTCGCACCCGAGGGGGTCGCTCGTCTGTTGGACATTTTCGGACAAAATGGAGCAGCAACAACAACTTTTTTGTTTTATGGTACTGCTTTGGTGTTCCTAAGGTAAGGTATACTTCATCTTTCTTTTTTGTTTATGTCTTCCCGGTGCGCGGTATAACTGACCACCTTCCACTCATTATGCACTCTTTTTTGGTTCACTTCCTGTAGTTGGTTCAGATCACGTTCTGACCTACAGCAAACCGAACCTGACCAAACTGCTCAGGTGTGAAAGTGCCCTTAGTCATTAAGCTCAATAAACTTTATGAGTTAATGTTCCTATCTTCACTGCCTAAAGTGTTTGTGTACACATTGGCATTAACAGCATGGTTTCTGACCGGTACTACAGTGGAAACAGTTGTCAATCTGTCTGGGATTAATGATCTCCAAAGAGACATATTACAGAATGATTACATACAAGAACATCAAAGATGATATCATGTCCACTTTAAAAGTCATTGGCGTTTGTATATTGATTATGATATGGCAGTTACCAATAGACGCAGGCTCCGGAAGGGGCCGCCGCCTCTGATTGGCTCCTGTGAATGAGCAGAAGGGAGCCGGTGACTTCCCTGTCGTAGGATTGGTCGATTCAGCATCGGATCTCAAGCTTGACTGAGAAAAACAACAACAAAGACAAAAACGTAACTATTACTAGCTTTTGGATGTATTGTTTGTACTATTTTGTAAGTATTCAAAGTAATGCTTGGATAATGCGGCTTGTAACAATTGTTCAATTATTATCTATCTTCCAGTATTTTTTTTTCCAAAATTGAATGCCTTTAGACTGGTCTTAATTTAATGTAATAAATGTCCATGTGTTCTATAGTAGTGGTACATCAGTTCATACAGACACAACCACTTAACTGAATAATTCATGTGATATTTATGTACAGCGTGTGTGTTCACTACATATAAATGAAATGTAAATGGGCACATTTTGAGGATTTTTGAGGACATCAAATCTACCAAGTTGAGCATTCATGAATAATAATATGAATAAAATTCACAATCCATTTCATATATTCATGGATAACATGAATAATCATTCTGCATTCCCACTGAAAAAGATATAAAGTCTATCGTATAAACACTGTGTATAGTACTGTGAGGGTCATGGGACATCCTAGCACCGATTCATCAACAGAGACATCCAGACCAATTAAGATCCTAGTCTAATTAAGCCAATTATCTGTAGGTCTGAGGCAAGAGAGCCAGGAATCTGCTAAGCAGTTAACCTGCATGGCCCTTGGAATCCCCTTTAATAGCTACGGCATTAGTCTCCAATATGGTGATATGGTGCAAACCATGGCAGTCTCAGTGCTTTTGGTAATTGCAATGGGACAGTGGTGATGGGACAGGGCCTTGTGTAAATGTTTTGTAATCCAATGTCTTGAGTGTGTGTAAGCAAATGATACAGCTTAGTTGGTTAGATTTAATTGCAAATAGCTGAAGCCATCGGTGGCTAATTAACATTGGCTATTTTGTGAATTGAAGTAAAAATATGAAAAATACAATATGTCAATAAATGCAAGCAATAGTGAGTTCTCCAAGGCTACTTGGAGAACTCAAACATTTACTTTCAGTTAGGTCACAAGCCATTGTAGCAAACTAACATTTACAAATATACAGTATGGTTAAAAAACAAGATAATTAAAGTTTGTATCTGCTTTTAGTGTTTGGGTTTTTTGCTGTTTCTGCCATGTCTTTTGTTGCCTTGATCTTTTTTCAACCTATTATCGAACTATTATCAAACTATTATAAAACTATTTTTGTGTGTATGTGTGTTGCTGTGTGATCAGGTGTCTAATGTGTCTAATGTGTTGTGTTGCAGTTGTGTTGTTACTGTGACCTATTGGCTCGTGTGTGTTGTGGAAACCTTGCCAACCAACTTACCTGGCAGCCAGACGCATCAAACTCTCTTTCATACCCCTGACACACGGCCCTTTCTGATTTACCTGCATACACATAGAGAACAGTTGTTTTGACAGAAGTCAAAACCAGGTATCATCACAGAGATCAGGTATCATCACAAACCAATGACTAACAAGCGTTTTGAATCTGAAAACGGTCGTGTGCTTGTGATGCAATGAGAGTTGCTTTCGCCATCTAAACAGGCGGAAACGGTTGCATGAGATATGTAGACAACTGTTGTCAAAGCCACCTCCGGAGACGGTGTACACCATTGAAATGGTAAATTATATAGCGCTTTTATCTAAAGCCCTTTACAATTGCCTCACATTCACGACGGTGTCAACCATGCAAGGAAAACAACCCGTCAGGAGCAGTTAGGGTGGGGTGCCTTGCTCAGGGACACCTCGACACTTAGCTAGGAGCCCGGGGATTGAACCAGCAACCTTCCGGTTACCAGACCACCACTCTTACCTCCTGAGCTACTGACGCTCCCATTCAATCTAGATTGATGAGAGATAGGTTGTTGTCCAGAGCTAATGTCTTGCAGAAGCTCTGACAAGCGAGGGGGACGAAAATATGTATCTGATCCATTGCCGCGCTGTGCCTGCTTTGCCTCTTCCCATTCTACGAGTCCTGGACCATGCATTTCTACTATTATCAAACATAATTAGCGATTATCCAAAGCAAATGTGAACCGGTACACGATCCCATATGCGTGCGCACACAGCCAGCGGGTTGATGTGACGGCCATCTTGTGACTTTCGTGTAAACAGAAAGAGTTTTCACATTTCTAGATTTCATCGAAATTCAAAACCCGTTGTTTTGTTCTCGTGTAAACAGGGCTTGTGATACGTATGTTACAGATAAAGGCAGAACTTTCAGAATACAGAATGAATACAGAATGCAGTTTTCTGATTTGATATTTGTTATTTACCATTTAAAACATTTATCTGTGAACGATGATCATACAGCTTTATTAAGAACCCTTTACTAAGATGTAGCTCTTTAAAATAGAGGAATTCAACCCAGCAGAAAAAAAAACCTTTTTTTAAAACATGTAGGGAGGGAGCATTTCAACTTGTGTCAGTCTGGATTAAAAACTACGGTACTTATTTGCAATAACACACAGCAGACTATATCAATTTGCTCCGACTAGACTGATTCCTCCCCGCTAATAGAGGAATACGTCTGCAGCTCATCCATCAGCTGTCATGTGCGGACTTGTCCACAGCAAGGTATTCAAGCAGCCATTGGGGAAAGGAAACAAAAAAGAAAAAAGGTCTGACAAATAAAGCACATGAATCATACTCAACAATATCCACACTCAGCAGTTTATCTCTCTGGAAAACAAACAAACACCCCAAAAAATGAGATCTCCGCCGGGAAAATGATGAATAACGTTCACGGCGTCGTACATTATGTTTTGTCAGACTTCAAAACATTAGAGGCCCAGACACAAGCATTGCAACTAAATTCTGTTTACTCTTGGGAAAAGGTAAATATTTTTAGTGAGTTAAAAACTTGCATCGTCTGGATATTTCGTCGCACAATGACTGATCTGAGCATCACTTTCACGTGCACAGGTGAACCGAGGCACATCTCAGAGAATTCACAAGTGCTTATCCGTGCAGTCCTGCAAGAGAGGACGCTACCGCATCTGTTCTTGCCGTCTCCTGAGACATCGTGAGGTGAAAGGCGTCTCTTGTGTTCTATCAACAATAACTTTTGATTTAACAATGCTAACCAAATCTCATGGAATACAGGGAATAGTGTTGGGCTCTTTTCGGGAACAATGACCTATCCCACTGTTACAAAACAAAGCCCTTGAGATGTATTTATTATTTAATTTCATGGGTTAATTTCAAGCCCCAAATTAACTATTAGGGTTCAAACCCCAAATTACTGGTTTCAGCTCGGGCTGAGACCGTTCTTCCCCTGCTGGTTTAGGGTTGTTCTTCTCCAGCTGCGTTGCTGCAAATTCCTGCGATGGTAAATGCCAGCAAGAGAAATTTAACTTTGCACTGAAAACTATTCACCGTGAAATCCTTCTCTGAAATACATGTTTCAAGAGAAACTAAAGCATATCAGACATGCCCCTAAAAACAGCTGAAACACAAAAGGCTGTTCTCCACCACGCAAACACAGTCGGAGAGAGAGGGAGGGGGGGTAGTTCAGGGTAGAAGTCGCCTCCGATTGTTGTGTAATGTGGGGGGGTTTGGCGACCAATGGGGTTTCAGTTCAGGAGCAGCCAATGGGATGTGAGGTCCAGAGAAAGAAGAACTGGAAGGGAGAACTTGAACGAAAATTATATCTCAGTCATTGTTTGCCCCATATGTTTGAAATGTTGCAGTCATGTTTACGCACATCACAAATTGTCATGATCTTAGGCCGGTTTAGTATCAATCTTTTTTCCTCACAGGATCTCACATCTATGGAAAAGGTCTGGTCAAGACTGAGTAAATACACATGACAAGCATGTGTTTTCTGACTCTCACTGTGTCTGCCATACATAATGTATGGCCACAGTTGTTGTCTCAAATCCCACCAGGACAGAGAGTTGTGCTCATGTCGTGAAAACACTCCACTGCGCCCCACCATGGGAAGCCGTATCCATCTCCCGTAATCCATGAACCCTGAAGGTAACCATTGCCAACACGGTTCAATATGCTACAGGTCCAATCGTTCAAAGCATTCAAAGGACAGCACCAACCAAGGAGGAACTGTCCCATGGGGAATCAGCAGGTTAAAAAGGACTTTAGCTGGAAAGCTTTTTTTCTTTTGCTGCTAAACCACCGCATTGCTATCGCTTTAGCTACAGTGAAATTCTGATGTCGCAATAAACAAAGATCAATGCCTGTAGTCATTTGTTGTCTGTCATACAACCGATTCCACCTGTTTAGATGGAGAATATATTATATGTAATAATAATAATAATAATAATATGATGTATTGTGAGGGCCTGATCCTTGATCCACGCCCCACATGGCTGCAGAGGCATGGTGTGGTACTGCAGCAGTGGTAGTATCAAGGAAACTCCGCCCCCAACCAGGGCCTCTCAGGACCACTTAAGAACTAATTAAGACGTAGATATAAGCCCAGAGAACAACGTCCAGGAAGACTGACTTGGGGAGAGGACAGTGGAGACCAGGACAGTCCACTGGGCCAGTCTTAGGGCAAGCGGCCTCTGGCCACCCTGTTTGAACGGTTTTGGCCTTTGTTGTGGATTGTATGGGTAATGGCTAATGGCCTAGTTTATGTTTTAAGGTGCCTTTTGTTCCCCTCCCCTTGCCCCACATTATGTAAAATGAAATACCTGAGTTTGGTCCACGCTAGGTAGGCAGCCACAGTATGTATTTTTTTATATATATATGTTTGCATCACAATCTCACAATTCTCTCTCTCTCGATATTGATTCCTGGATGCAGGATGTCTCTGCTATGTGTTGTGGTCTTTATGGTGATACTAATGTGAGAGGTAGTGACACAGGTGTCCCCAGGGATGCATCCACAGCCACAGAGACAGCCAATTAGTGAGCCCTTCAGCGTCTTTGGTGTGTGCTGAAGAGCCTCCTCTACACCAAGAAGCCCTGTCTCTTTGTTTTGTTTTGTCCCAGCAACAGGCTAGCTATAGAGAATGAGAGAACAAGGGTAAAAGACAATAAACGCCTCCTACATTTGTGCTTGTGTTATGCATTAATGTGCGCATGAGGTCTATTAACTTAATTCTTATAAACACTTAATAATCCGTGTGCATATCACTGAACTCGCAGATGTTTGCCAAGGTTCCAAAAATGGATTAATACAAATGACAAATATGGGACTCTTTATAAGTAAACTGTTGGTTGTCAGCACACTTTGCTGGCAAGCAGTGACATTACAAAAATACACTCCTACTCGCTCAATTCCTTGGCTTCAAACCACCTCCTCCTTGCAATGCGTCTCTTAAGTGTGTGTGTGTGTGTGTGTGTGTGCTAATCCATCCTTCTGAAGCCTTTTGAAGCGTCTGCCAGGTTATAAATGCTGACTAGTAGGCGGGGCAAGTGAAGGAGTTGTTAGATCAGTGTGGCTCATCGAGGAAAGTGGACGACGTGCCAAATTACCTGGCCAAGAAACCCCTGCCAACACGGGAACAGAGAGACCACAGACCCCAGCAAGCACCCAGAGAGACACGCGAGGGAGTAATGTGTAACCACAACAATAATATAGTCTGGAGACACTCCCACTCCCAGCCCTGCCCTCAGACCTTAAACACTGTTTACAGCCTTGTCAGCGGTGACTATTACTCACACTCCAAACACGAATGTTAATGAGTGCTTATTTGCATATTGATCTCGTCCTTTGTTAGAATGTCACCGACTATTACGTCGGGCGGTGATGAACGTGCCCACTAATTCCCTGTGATGTAGCAAGTCATTAGGTAGAATAAATAGATGGGTTAAGAGAGCGGCGGGAATGAACAGAAATGAAACGGGGAAGCATTAGGTTAGGATGGCTAAAATGCTTTCTATTCAAGGTGCAACTGATATAACTGATGTATTTCAAAGGCCGTTTATACTAAAAACTATGCCGCTGTCCTTGTGATGAAAAAGGATCACTCTTCTCGATGCTCAGTGTTTCCTCGTTCTATTCATTCCAAACCTTCTGGTACAGCCAATGTCATGGCATGGTTAATATTTCTGGAGTGGGAAGGGCAGCAAAGGGAAAAGGCGGGAACATTTTGTTACTTGGCCTTTGACCTGTTCTTTTGCCTAACTGACGCCGCTTGCTATTTACACGTATACAGAAGAAATACATTACTGCGGAGCAGATGGTAGCATTCCACATGACCAAACCAATCAATCACCTCGGAGGGACGCAGGTGTGACACAGCCGCGCGGCAACACACCATTTCACAGTCTATCAGGCACACACACATGGTCACCAATCAATGGCACCCCGAGGACCCAAGAGAAGACCACAGCACCTACTCCAAAAGCCACGCTAGTTCACGGCTGACGACTTCATAATCACACACACACACGCACGTATCCTCTTCTGCCACGTAAAGACACCGACTGTAATGGAACCAAGCGGCGGCCATGACTGTCTGTTTGTGAGAGGTGTGCCAGGCGGGCGGTAGAGAGAACAACGTGTAGTTCCTGTAACAGCCTGTAGGTGGCTCATAGCGAGTGGATGCAGCGTGACCCGCCACCATTTGAAATCAACTGGAGGAAATGTGGCTTCATTCTCGTAACGCAAAGCCAATCATTTATGTTTGTTTGGTTGGCTAGTTCCTCTTCATATTATGTATTTTCCTGTACGTCTATAAATGAAACGTGTCTGGATGGAGACACTTCCATGTTTGCTTTGTGCATCACACATGTATGATTGATTTAGCTGTCAGACGAAGAAGGCATCACCAACTAAGGGTGCTTTTACATCTCGCAAGCTGCAATTTCTATGCAGGGTCTCGCAGATTTTAAAATACCTTTTACCTTTACTTGCCACTGGACTATTGTGAGCAATCCCAATCCCTTCTGCACCAGTTTATCTCAAATTATTACTTATTGAGATAAACTTATTATTATTACTTTATTCAACATATTTTGTATGTGCTCTTCAGCCTAGATGCCAAGCAAACATCTAACTTGTGCTGAAGTCCAAGTCAGTCCTTCTCTGGCAATCGTGGCACCTGTTGTGTTTTGGTCTGCACCCTAGTTGGTGCATTCACAAGTGTGCGTCGCAGCAGGAGTTGAATCGTACCAGGGTCAGCTTAAAACAGACCGAATGCTGTGCTTGTGAAAGTGCCATTCACAAAAGTCCGTGAGGCTGTTTGGCCTACTTTAATGGAACCTTGGGAGTGTTTCCCCCCGATAGTACGGTTTGTTCAGGGTGGTGTGAACGCTAATTTGAACTCTGGTGCGGACCAAAACAACTATCTCTTGTTCACTTTCAATGAACTCAGTTGATAATAAGCTTTGGTTCGTTTGAGGTGTGAATGTGTTATAGGAAGCAAATCACAAAAAAAATACATTGTGGGTTGAATGTGGAAATAATAAATATGTTCAGCCAACGAATAGTCAACAAAGTATCAACTTTGGCCCTGAATCAGAGTCTACCAAACTATAAATGTGAAAATGTGCCATGAGACAAAATACATTGAACAAGCCAAATAAATTCAAGGCTCAAATCCTTGCCCCTGGCTGGATATAAAAATTCTGTAAAATAAGGACATCAAAGCATGTGTCAATGTGCGGTATTACATGGAGAGCAACTATTGAAACATTAAAACATTGAGGCTGAAGGACATGGAAGGATAAACACATGGGTTTGGAATGTCCGTCCAGCTCCAAGCACTTACTATTTCCTTGCAACTCACTGCTCAGCATTCACTGTACAGTAATAAAGGGACTAACAGGCCAAATAAGTGTCCTTTTATGTCTGCAGACTGTGGACAAGGCAGCCAATCCAGGCAAGAGTAATAAGGGAGGGCATTTAGGACCTCTCAATGTCAACATTTGGAGTCCAGTCCTGTCTTTAATGTCCTTGCAAGGAAAGGTTGGCCTTATGCACCCGAACCTAATCTAAAATGCAAATACATGATTTATGAATATTCTTGACCCATCACAAGAAAAAACAAAAGTAAGTACTATAAAAGTGTGCTATGATTTCCTCTTCAGACCATTATGCAGTTAATTAGCTGTGTTGATATTTTAGCATCAGATTCATGCAATTAAGCAATTAAAGCAGTAATGTAGTTCATTGTCGGCGCTAATGAGGGTGTGTATGGTCTCAAGTGTGAATGTATGCAAATGTATGTCTCACTTAGGTTCCTTCCATGAATCCAGCCCAGTGCCTTAATTTGGACTTCTTGGCTCAAACAACTGACCAGATGGTAATCCTAACTCCTGGATTACAAACTCTCTTTTTTGATTAGCTCAGTGTTTCTCAAATGGGGTGCACGTACCCCTAGGAGTGGTTTCAGGGGGTACTTCAGAGGGGGACCATTTTGCACATAAATGTTGAGTCCTTTTTGCTGTTCTAATATTGCTTATGAGAAAGTGAAAAAGAATGGCATGACAATACAATTTGTTAAATCAGAATATCGCCTTAAGAAAACTGCATTCAATCAGAATACTACTACTAAGTTCGGTCAATCTTTCTACATATTCGCACAAGTAATGCAATATTCATGTTTGCACCAAAAAACATGCACATACATTTACTTTATATAATTGTTTTTCTTTTCCATCCTGGTTGTGCCGATGAAAGGGGTGCTTGGCTGAAAGAATATCTTAAGAGGGGGTACATTTGTAAAAATACCACTGCCTCATCCAATCCTGCTCTCTTCTGCTTCTTAAAGACCCAGTGCCCCCCCACGCTCCCCTCCCCTCCCCACCCCAGACCGAATGTGACCACAGCTGATCCTGTGCAGCTGGGCAGCCTCACCAGTAGCATACTGGTGAGGGGGGGTGTGTGGGTGTGGGGGAAGACGAAGCAGCGGGAATCATGGAGGTGGGTGGGGGGGGAGCACTGGGAATGGGAAAATGTGCTGGGTGTAAGGGGTGGAGGAAAGGGATTTGTACCCTTTCAGCTCGTCTTCACGCTCCCATGAGCACAGTGGCAGATAAGCGCACCCTGCAGCTCTGCATAATGACTGGCGACATCCACAACACTACACTACTACACCCCACCACCAAGCCACCAGCCACCTCCCTGCTTGCCCGCCTCTGCCTAGACTCCTCCCCTCTCCTGACTTAATACGATCAGGGCCTCGCCATTTTTTTTTTATCAAGTGACGGCCTGCAAAAGAATTGATTAACATAAGTTAGAGGATACTGGATCCTGCTCTAAACTGCTGACACTCTCCAAGGCACTGTGTGCGGCGGTATGTATTCACATACTGTGTGTGTGTGTGTGTGTGTGGTGTGTGTGTGGTGTGTGTGTTGTGTGTGTGTGTGTGTGTGTGTGTGTGTGTGTGTGTGTGTGTGTGTGTGTGTGTGTGTATGTTGTGTGTGTGTGTGAGAGTGAGAGTGTTCGAGTGTTCGAGGGGCGCGATGTTGAATGAAATATAACGGCAGCGCCGCTGAGCAGGCGCTTTGGCAGCAACCTGCTGTGACCGCGGCGTACTCAGGGGACCCGGCGCAGCTGTGAGCAGACCTGCGTGGCACATCAGTGGCCGGGTCTGGGGAGGGTCTCATCAAGTAGGGACAAGCATTAGCACATCAGCGAGTCGACGGGCGCGAGCCAACTAAACCGACGCTTAGGAGATGTCCCGGTATTGATGTGGGATTTAGTCAAATCCTGTAAAGTCTAGGGAACAATTAGAAACAAAAAGGCCCTACGGACAGAGGGTAGGACAAATTGCCAAAGAAAAATATTCTGATTGCTTTTCTGGCTGGCCAACGGATCCTGGAATGCAGTACGTTGGAGGATGAGCTACAATGTAAGTCCGGAACTGTGTAGGCGAAGCAGAGTATCGTATACATATTGGAAAACAACTCTAACCACTAATCACCATGTACAGCAATTTCAAATGGGCATTCAGTTTTCTCACCACTTTCGTGAATATGCTGATTCCGGAGAGGAGTCAACAGCATATATCTCGCTCTAGGCAGATTGTGGTTGCATACCCACTGAGGAGTGCATGCTGTATGATAAAATGAGGACTAACACTTGGACCGGGTTCTTGTCACATATGATAGGATGATAGACATAGCAACTACCGAACATAGGCCAAAAATAGGACCCTCAAGAACGCTGTATTATCCTTGAGAAGGAAGACTAACCTACATTGATAACCAGGCAGGGGATAAATAACATTAAGCAAAGATACAAGAAGTAGAACAATTAATACAATATGGATAAACAACAGAATATAAAAATGAGAACGTAACGGAGCTTACATATATTTACAGTTAAAATTGATGAGAGTGGATGGATGAATGAGTGAATGAATGCATTTGCTATTTCATAGTTGATACTATTTCTATTTTGCACAGTTCGTATTCTATTTTTGAGTCCGTATTCATTTTGTATTCTTTATAATTACTGTCGGTTGTCGGGCGTTTTGCACAAAAAGTTTTTCACTCACTGCTTATACTCACGTGTAAACTGTGAAGTGATAATAAAATACTTGAAAACTTGAAACTTAACCTTACAGCTTTTCATTTAAGTGTTTATCATATGACCTTGAAACTAAGTTGACAACCCCTGATGATGAGCTAAAAATATGACCAAAAAACAACAGTGACTATGAATTAGAAGTTCAGTATGCTCTCAGTTTCCCAGATGTAGTGAACTGCAAAATAATAAAATAATGGCACATCAAAATAGAGAGGCAACTATGCCTATTTATTGATACACTTCATTGACTAAGTTGTGTTGAATAAACCAGTAAAAAGCAACACTGATTGAGGGACAGGACTTACATAGATCAAAGCTATGAATCTAACCACAACATACGTCTGTAAAAAATCAAAATCTGACTTGCAGGCTGCACTGATGAACAAAATGAATTGAGCAGACCGTTCAGCAGATTGCTCACCCTCTTACAAACACAGAAGTGGTTCAAGTCAAGAGATGTTGACATGGCTAACAAGGGAGATTGCATTGTAGCATGCTATTAGCATAGATAATTCAGCGGACACTGTCCAGTCCTCATTGCAAAGGGCAGCGTGACGTGGATGAAGTGTGGATCAGTAAGATGATTGGAGATCACAGGGGTAGGCCTTCAGGCTCAGACCCACCGCCTGTCTGTCCTGACAGGTAGAAGCCGACCCCCAGGGGATATCACCATTATCACTTATGTTAAATCCTATTCTTCACTGGTTACCTCACACTACTAATAAATCACACATAAAACAATTCTGATGTTGAAGCAAACCATCTCATGATGGTTGATCACAAAGAGGCACAAAAAGAGACAACAAAAACTGTGAAACATTGTGTAAAACTAAACTAAAACGTTTTCCCATATATGGAGCATGAAACATTAGCATTTTTGAAAGCATTTGCATAATCAATAAAACGCACTTGTGTACCATCTATTGAGGATGAAAGAAAGTAGTGGCCACACATAAACGCTCAGCGCCAACCAAAAACCATCATGAGAAAAGCTAAAAGCAACAACACATACACAAACTGTGATGTGATGCTGTGTAAAATGCATTTCAAATGTGCTAAATATACACCATGCCAAGATGATGAGCAAATCCAACATAAAATTCTGATATATAATTAATGAAACACAAATTGCACAACTAGAAGAAAAAATTTAAAAACATTAACGTTAATCCTCTGCCACAGAATGTTGCTTACAAATGTATTGATGCCTAGAAGGCTCCCCTTTCAAGATTGAAAAGTAATTCTAAAGACGAAAGGGAGTTACAAGGGTAAGGCTGATGAATATAACTTTGTGAACTGCCACCTCTACATAACATCATGTGAATTGGATGGACGTGATGAGGCAAATGTATTTTTATATGTTTTTCCACCACTACAGGGCATGTGAAGGGTAAGGTGACAAGAATGATCTCCTTACCCGTTATGCTTGAGTTCACGAAAGGTGTCGGGGCGGATCCTTCATGGGGCCCTAATCGACTGTCACTCAGGTGATCGCCATAATGAGGGCTAGCAGCAAAACCCTAGGGAAGAGATCAGTGCATTAAGCATGTTATTCGGGTACTCCCTAATTGAGTGATACGACAGCCTAATTGGCTAGAAAAACCACCAATAGAAGACAAAGTATTTGACATAAATCCTTGCTAGGGGAGAATGTTTTTTTTGGTTATAAATCTTCAACATTTGTGTGTTGCTAACCTATTCTATACAGCCTCTCAACAACTACAGCAACAACAACAGTGTTTATTGACTATTTAATGATATATCCTGCTCCAAAACATTGCCAATGGGAAATTACTACAAAAACGATTTTTAATGACATTATTTCTATAGACTAGACTAGAACCAGATTTATACTTATGCACCCACTGACAACTGAATGCAGTTTTGTAACAAATACATCTCGTCAAGCTACAGCAGCAGCAAGGAAATCCTTTTTTTTTGGTTCACCTCTCATGACACCTCACAAAATAATAAAATAACCCCAGATAGAAATAAACAAAAACCTCACTTTCATTAGAAATACATCCTTATGCCTGAATAGAATGCTTTGTCCGATTGGAAAGTAAGAAATTGTTTGTTTTGTTCAGTGTTCATGAAATCTTTCAGCATCTTGGCTTAGGCCTAAATATTTGGACATGGTATGGTTTTTAAAATTCAGGGTCCCTATAAGGAAAGGTACTGGTGTGCTGTGCTTATCCGGGCCACTGTGTTCCAGCATCACTGTGCGTGTTTTCCCTAAACAACACAAGTTACACAACAACAACACCAACATAACTCTGACCAGAGACATGGAACATCAGTGGACATTCTTTACCATCTCAGGTCATTTGAATTCACCATATCACACACAAAAAGACCTTATTATCAATCTTTCAAATCAAATCAACACAACACACACAGACACACAATTAATCCCATCATTAATCACATCATCAGGGTCAATCTCTCTCTATTTCTGTGTATCTTTCAAACACACACACACATACACACACACACACACACACACACACACACACGCACACACGCACACACGCACACACACACACACACACAGGGTGACCACGCACAATTTTGGTGTTGGGTCCAGAAATGCAGCAGCAGACCAGACAGCGTATGGAAGGCCAAGGCAAAGGAGGCCAGAGGTGGGCTTACCCTCCCCAATAAACTGCCACCATGTCAGCTCTGCCAGTATCTGCTCGTTCTATGTCCCAGGTGAGGGGTCGTCTGAGGCTGAGCGTGGCAGCAGCAGCAGCACGGGGGGAACCCAAGCCGTACTCATGATGGATATGTGAGGAGGGGGAAGGGGGGGTGGGGGGAAGGGGGGGTGGGTGGTATGCCAACTATCCTGCGGTGGTGTGTGCGGGCGCAGCTCTGACTGTCAGCCTGCTGGCCTGCAGCCACAGATGGGGCCAAGGTCAAACAGCGGAGGGATTGGGGGGTGGGGGGGTAGGGTCAGAACTGTTCACAGTCGAGTAATCACACACTTGCAGCTCACACTCTTAAACAAGCACAGCGAGATTCGGAGACACTCACTGAGGTGTGTGTGTGTGTGTGTGTGTGTGTGTGTGTGTGTCCCTCCCCCCATCACCCTCCTCTCACGATCAATAGGCTGCAAAGTGGACTCATTTCGGACCCTTGATGACGCAATACAATACGCTCCAACTGCCCATAAACGTGTGTCCAATGACAATTTGAAATATTTTCGTGAGAATATACGCTACCAAATATGCTTCCAATCAAACAAGCTTTATGAATGTACCTCAGAAGACAGTGTGTATATGAATCAAGCCTGTAGCTCATGTGCGTGTGCGTGCATGTGTGTGTGTGTCTCTGTGTGTGTGTGCGTGTGTGCATGTGTGTCTGTATGTCTGTTGTTACTTGGCTTATTTTATTTTGGTGGAAACAGCTGTCTCCTCGCTGGCAATGTCACAAACATTCTCAATTATATACACCTGCAGCAAGGATCTCTCAAGTGTCTCCATGCTATAATTCAAACTGGGGGATGCCTGTGTTACCATAGCCTGTAGATGTGCATTGAGGAAGGGCATTGAGGCATACATAAGGTAATGCTGCTCAGTAGCTCTCTGACATTTTGCAATTTTGATGAAAAGTGACAGGAGACTGACATGAAATGAAATTCATACAAGGCAAAATAGAGTAGCAACACTAGAAGAGAAACACCAGCCGCGAGAGAGAGGTCTACACTTGGTGAATCCACGATGACACATTTTGCACCCAGCGAGCCTATACAAGGAACCGCAATGTACAAAGCCAGAGTACAAACCAATGCATGATTTTGCCTTAAGAATAGATTAGATTATGAATGAAGAATGTGTTATTCATTATTCTTATATATACATATATTATTCTTATAAATACTGTATATATAAAGTACAAAGGTTGAATTGGCTTCTCCTGAAATAGTAAGATCAAGTAAGAAAAGATAAAATAGATAAATAATAAAGGCAATACCAAAACAGACAACATTAACAGCAGCATAATGTTTAAAAAGTGACACTTGTGTGAGTACAACTCTAAGTGAAATTGACAGAGGAACAAGATGAACAAGTAGTCTCACCCTGGAGGACTCATAAGAAGAACTGGACTGACCACCAGGGACCCAGGCTTGGCTGGTCCTCTCATCCATACCTGTCACATGAGAGAACGGGCAGCTCAGTGGACATTACTCACAGAAGAGGACACATCTAACTTCAACTTATTCTCACACAAACAGAAGTAGAAGTAACGATATATGTATAGTTTTTCATGATATTAGTTGTTAGTGAGCTGTGGGTATTCACTTCCTGCCTTCAGGAAGGGAATTTGAAAAGCTGTAGGCTAGGTGGCAGAATGAGGAAATACGAGTTTACAGAGTTCAGGCAAGACTTTGTCCACCGATAAACAGTCACACAAAAAACAAGACTGCGACAAGCAGACTTGGAGTGTCAATAGGGATCCTTTGAAAGATGTTCACGAAGAGATGGTAGCTTTCCATCTATTGCATAGACACAGCCAGTCCAGTGGCACTTCTGAATAAATACAAAAAAAGAAATCATTGCATGAAACCTAATCAACTTTTGGCAACATGGCCAATGAGAAGATCAGACAATTAAATAGCATTACTCTGATTTTGAATGTAGCTCTTAAACATACTTAAAGGCATGGTAAATCAACCCCAATTTCCTATGCTAGTTGCAAGCAATCCCATTGGTTGAGAAAAAACGATACTCTGAAAGTAATATCAAAATGGGTGATCGGCTGGAAACCTAAATCATTTACAAAGCTGTGTTCGGTTGCATTCTGCAGGCCTAAGGGTTAGGCAAATATACCACGTAGAATGTGCATATAAAAAAACCAAATGCTGCTATACCATGAGCAGACATCAGGAGACAGACAAAAAAAGACTAGTTTTCATTTGATCCAAAATCATGGGGTAGCATCCAGGGTTGCACCAAACTACATTACTTTTGTTAGATGTTGTACTTTATGTTGATTTAAACTTAAATCAACTTAATCTAGTTCCAGGTGGACTCATTTACACAATGTGTGTACATATAATATGTTGTGGGAAAGAAAGGCAGTTGCCAACACCAATTAAATTGGTATTGGCATTTAAAAGTATGTCATGTAAAAGTATAAATGTCAGATAAAAGTAGAAAAATCACTTTTCTTGATAATATTTGAAAACATTCCAATGATACTTGTGTGAGATGTAGATCAAATAAATCAGTACTACCGTTATACACAATATAATTCCAATTAAATATTTCTTAATAATAATAATAATAATTATCACTATTATTAACTAAACTCCCTCACATAGACTGCCTCATATATACTCCTTTTACTGTCATGCAAGACCTTTGCCCTCCTATCAAGAGAACATGTACCGTTTAATAAAACAATTTACATTGTTTGATAGTCTAAAGCCATGTTATGTTTAAGAACTATAATTTTAATGCTTAATACCATGTACCGTATTTCACTGTGTTTTACCCTGAATGAAAAAAATCAAAATAAGAATAGACTTGCATGAAAACAACTCAAAAGACTTGTTTTTTATTAATGCAACAATAACTGCACAATCATAGGGCCAGAATTGTGTACTATGTACAGTATGTACACAGACATACCCGAGCAAAATCAACAGGCCAATGAAAGGGTTAGTGACATATAGCAGTACAATATCTTTTTGATAAGTGTAACAGTTGAGTCAATAACAATTACTATAATTATTCAGGAGGGATTTAGAAGTTTGACAGAATAAAACTATGCAATAAAAGAAAAACAATCTTAGCTGTCCATCAAAAATGAAATGTGGACCAGATCTCTTTGGCTCTTCACATGATTTTTAATTTCTCTTGCAAAAAATGTGCTTTATCTTTTGTTGCACAATACAAGTCAAATCATGCAGTGTAGTGCAGGGTGTATGACTGCCAGCTGGAAGATTCTGGGTGCAATTTCCAATGTCTCCAGCCTACCTGTAGGCATCATGGGGAAGGTCGCTTATCCCCTACCTGCACCTTAATGACACTTATCTGTAGCCACTGTAAGTCACTTTGGAAAATAGAATCAGCTTAAATTATGTACTATGTGTGCCCTACCATTACTGAAGTTGTAATGCAGCTGAAATGTTATAGTCCAGCTGGAACATGAGAACATATTCAAAGCATGGTCCCTCCCTCTACAGTTACAACAATCAAAACCCTCTTCACCCCTCAACATCAACATCTGCAATTTAGTTAGTCGATATTATGAATGACGAAACTCTGTACATTTACATCTTCATCCAGATTACGTTATTAATACCGGGGGAAATTGTTTCTGTTCCATTTTCTGGTTTTGTCATAATTTTTAAGCAATAAACTGGCAAGTGCCAATGCAAGCACTTAAATACATTTAAATTTAAATACAACACAAAACTAAAAGCACCATCTAAATCTGGTGGTAGTTTATTTAGCAAGCGAGCGAGTATAGCCCAGTGGCCGCATGCTGTCCATAACATAACTTTCTGAATCATAGTCTTCAATAACATGCATAATTTCACACATATTCAACCATATTAACACAATTAGCATGATGAACATTGTATTTATTTTTGTGTTATTGTCAAGATACCTATTCAGTTTGAGGAAGACATTAAGCACAGCCTACTTTGGTTGAATGTTAGAAAGACAGGTAAACAATTGTAAACATTTTATTGTAAAATGTTCTAACATTGTCTGGGGCGGTTCCTGGCAAGAATGTGCCCAAAATCTCCAACTCTTATTTTGCTTTATTTTGCATTCTTGGACAAAACATAATGCACTAATGAGTTGTGAGCAGCACCTCAGACAATAGATGTGCTTCTTGGATAATATCCTGAAGCATATAGGAAATAATCAAAAAAGTAGGTCCTAGGTAGCAGGCTATACACAATATTTATGTATCTTAAGAATGTATGATGTGTCTTTGGTGTCTTATGGCAACACAGTACAGTATCCCACAGTGCTATTCAATCCATTATTTCATGGGTGATTTGGACCATCCACAGGTGGAGAGCTCAGCTTCCCAAGGCCACCAGCTGTGCACTGTGCACAGGCATCCAACCGCCGAGAACGCCATCACATGCTAACAAATGAGTATTAATTCACACCCAAACAAATACCTATTGGACTAATAAAAACTCGTACCACTATAAGCCAAGGTGCCAAGGCGTGTCCCCAGACCACCACAAGGGCAAACCACAGTCAGAGCAACCAGGCCTGAACTGACACGGCTGTACAGATTCAAATCCTACCCTGGCCGGCAGTGAACCGACTGCTTCCCCAGGGCTGCGTCAGTCCTGTTCTTCCCACCATTGACAGGTGGAGAGAACATCTGGAAAACAACAACAACAACAACAAAAAAGCTTTTTTAAAACACTCGGTGAAACATTAGTACACATTCTTATAGAAAGAGTGCCGATTTGCAAATAACACAACACGTTCATAACACATGAATACATAAGAGCACGGAAATCTGTTGTAACTACGCCCAACTGCATGAGAAACATTGCACATTTAAAAGTTTAAGATTACAAAGAAATCACAGGAAGCCTACCTACCGCACTGAAATCCAGCAGATCACTGAGTTCCTTGTCTGTTCCTATAGCGGCCATCCGCTGCTGGGGATTCATCCCGGCGACCTGGAGACCTGAGAACCTGGAGACCTGGAGACCTGGCGGGAGGACCCGGGAACCGTCAGTCCTCCAGGTGGTGGGAATAATCCAACTACTAATACACCATCACGGTCACACTGCAAGACCTTTACTGTTAAAAACACTCCTGGAAAAGCGATCCTGTTCCACACAGGTCGGTCCCACTGATCAATTCAGCCACACACAGTCAGTCACACACACACTCTCTCACACACACACACGCGCGTGCGTGTGTGTGTGCGCGTGTGTGTGTGTGTTTCTCCCGAGAGAAAGGGATGTCACACGTTGTGACAAACCGACCATCATCCGGACCTATACCTACTTCTTTTTGTTTTGTCCATAAATAATAATAATAAGAATAATAATAATAAGAATAATAATAAGAACAAGAATAATAATAATACCGCATGCGTTTGGTGAAGGAAAACGTGCATTTAAAAACGCTCGCCGTGTACAACCTTGCAAGCTACTGGGATGATCCTGAGGGATAGACATGTACAGACACAATGCACCGTAGCGCTCTGCAAGCTGCACAAAATGTCATTATCATCAGTCCAACATGCAAAAAATAAAAAGTCCCATTGTCTTAAGTGAATAATAAATAAATAAATACTGCGACTATCACTGGGGAAACCCCCCTGGTATCTAATGTGGGTCTTTTCTTCTTCACTCCCAACTTCTTTTCTTTTCCAACCAGTGCGGAAAGCTGTGGCAAAACTACAGGATATATTTTACCTTTAATCCGAATCAAACTCCGACAACTAGGGTGTTCAGTGGCGGCAGTAGAAGCTGTGATTCCGTGCAACACGCCCTAAAAAAATGAACAATAATAGCAGCGGTATAATAAGAGGTGTAAACGGAGAGATCTGTACCGCTGGGTTAGGAGTTTCCCTGAGCAGACATTTTCGCCTGGCACAAGCCTCAGTACGGCGATTAAAACAGTATCCCTCCGCCAAGCATACTGTATGTAGTTCCCACGCTGCACACAAGTGTAGCGGGAGCCTGCACTGACTTTATACAATACCACAGTCCCATGGTTAGACGCACGAAATGCGGCTTAATCACTTGATAATAGTTAAATTATACATGAGTTTTTGTTTTCTTTCTCTTGATATTGACGCAATTGAAGCAGTGGTTTTGGAAACAGAATAGCCCTGATCACGCAAAAGTGGCTGGCAAGTTAGTTTAATGGCATCCTTGATACGTTTTTCTGTATTAAGATATTATACATGTGGCAAAGCCCGAGAGCTTGTAGAAATAATTTGAGAACTTGTAGAGTAAAAAGTGAGAAGTTCTTACCTACTAGAACACTTAAGTTGTTGAAATGTATGTCGAAATATACACACTTGCGTGTCTGTGTGTGTGTGTGTGAGAGTCGTCTACGGTCCAGACTCACTTCATGCGACCACAAACACCCTCTGCTGGTCAAAGAGTATACAACAAGCAAGGACAATAACAACAGTAAAGGAAGTGGTGTTCTCTTTTCTGTCTTTTGTGAAGAATTTCTGAACAGTTGCTCCGACTGGCAAGTAGGTAGTAGTAGTATGACTAGGTTTTACAATAAAATGTGTTTACGTATAGAGGCTTTAGTCATTTCGAAGATGACAGAGACAAATGACAGCCTATGTGTTGTGGAATATATTATATATAAGCAATCTATCTATCTATCTAATTATTCATAACAGGATGAATTAAGGTGGATGGATGTTTTGGTTTTTTTTATCAAACATTTGATAGTTTTGACCGCATCTAGGCCTACATGAAGCCTGTAAGGACAAAATGTATCTAATTAACAAGGCTGTTTAATGTCTTCCAATGTCCCCTTTATGAACAATCTTATACAAAAAAATCTTATACTCATCTATCTTGTGAGGTCTTTTCCGGAAATAATAGTATAATAATAGGCTCTTGCCAGGCAATTAGATTACATTGAGAGAACCAACACACAACTTTATCAATCAAAAAACAAGAAATCTAACATTGATAATTCCCACAATGTACACAATAACTACACAATATCCACATAGGTGACCACCCGAAGATGTAACTGGAACACTGTCAGCTGGCCATTACATAACCAAAACTACTGTCCCAGGACATGACAATAAAACCAGTTGTTTATGCTAAAACCACAAATGCATGTAACTGCATCACCACAAGCTGGTTAATGCACAACCATCCTCACACTTCACCACAACATCATTATTGCCATTGTGAAATAGATGTGAAAATGTGCCATCCCTTAAATTGAATAGAAAATCTGCTCAAATGATGTCTGTCTTATAGGCCCAACTAATAAGATGACCCATTTCATCTTTAAATATATCAGGACAAGTGATGCGAACCAACTCAGATCCCAGACCCAGATCATTATACTCACAGGCCGTTGACTCAAACTGTTGTAAAGTGAGGTAGGTGTACAGTTAAGCACAGTAATTGAGCATTTCGCAATAAAAGCATCAGATTTGGCACAGATGTAGGTGTACATGTTATGCAATGATATAGGTATATTTTTACAACTTGGCTACTTGGCAACTTACAACAAATGACCACCAAATAGCCACTAGACATGCTTTGGTCTAGTGGTAAGCAGGTTGTATAGAGTTTTTATTATAACTTGCAAATGCCCAATTGTTATGGATATAGCTTCCCCATATTGGGCATCAAGGTCTCTTCAGTTTTGATGTCTTTGTCAGGTATACGACCAGGGGACATACATGTACAGTTCTATTCTATTCCAGTTATTACATATTGGGGACCCACGGAGGTACGCCCCTGTGGCCCCGGGTGGCGCCAAGGCTCATGGGAATAGAGAACATTTATGTTAAATTAGAATTTACACTAGAAAACAGTGTTTACGTGTTCAAATCGTCGTGTCATTTGTAGTGTTATGTGTCTTCGTTTTTTCCGTTCATTATCTGTGTGTTTATAATTAATGATTATGTTGCGCCACCGTTGGCGCAAGGTGTGCTTCCTGGAGTGACCACCAGGCGGCGGGTGTTCGCTGTCGCCACAATATATTTTAAAATGTATGCTATTATAACGGGGGTGTTTATGAATGTGTTATAGAGCAGAGTGTGTCTGAGCCATATTGCTCGATAATAATTCCAGACTGCCACCTGTTGGAGAAAACAAATCGTATGTGTGTGTGTTTAGATACAATAAAATTGCCTCCATATAAACGGAATTATACATTAATTACGCCTATGCATGTATGTATGTATGTATGGATGGATGTATGGATAGTATGTATGTATGGATCTGGGAGGTTTTTCCTATCCGGGAGACGCAAAGGAAGTGTTTTTTCTTTATGACGTCAGGTCCGTTCTCCAGGATAAGTCCAATCAACAGAGAGGCGCTCGGTTGTCTGCCGCCTGGTCGAGCGAAACTCCCCTTTAGCGAACTTGTGAACTGAGCAGGCGCTGCGAAACAGCACTTCTTCGTGCACATTAATCGCCAGGGCGGACATTACCTTCTCCCCCAAGAGCTGACTGTTGTGGCAGGTATGATTACTATCAACTCCTCGGCAGTGAGTCGCGTTCCTACGGTCTTTGTCTTGGTAAATGGAACATGGACGCAAGCGAACATTACCCAGCATTCATTGCCCAAACCCATCAATTTAGAATTTGAAAATGGTTTGTTATTCTGTCCTGCGTGCAGTCTGTTGTGTTAAAATGTGAAATGTTATCAATACATGCGTTGATGCTAACGACAATGCTACATGTGTTGCATTGTCACAAACATTGCTCACTCGTGAGCGAACGAAATAACTGGTGTGACGTCAATAACGAATTCGCAAGCCAACACTGGCTTATCATAAACTAGCTCACATTATCTGGCTTGTCTGCAGGTCGCTGTTACGCAGTTCTTCATTCGTGTAATTAATCACGCTGGCGAGCTTATGTGGATGTAATTAAACGTCTTCAAAGATGCCACTGAATACTAGAGAATACGCCTTCCAATTACCGGGATACAATGCTAAATGCTACTTCTTAGGTAGGCGGCCATGGTATACAATATGGCGTCTTTTTTATGGCCGTCCCCCTTTAGTAGGACGCGTAGGGAATAAGGAATATCATAGTTCCATGTCACATAGTTGACTACGTCTATAAGGGTAGCTTGGTCGCATGGTATCTCACGCATAGATTTGAAATGGCCAACTCTGTGTTACGTGAATGTTTAACATTGATGCACATTGTTTTCCAATGAAAGCAGGGGCGGCGTTCCAATAGAGATCCTGCTCGCTCTCGCGTCCTAAACCTCCAGATGTTCCTCTCGAGTGACATCCGCTTTAGTCACTCGGCAGCCATCTTGAATTCGGAACCACGTTGAGGAGTCTTGGGTGTCGGCAACATGATGCCAATAGTATGGTTAAAGAAATACATATATATATATATATATATGTAGTGCCGAGAGACGGGAGTCGGAGGCGGTGTATCAAATGTCAAAACTTGACGTTTAATTGACATGGAACAGGTCGCAAGTAAACACTCAAACAGCGCGAGGTAAAACCACAACTCAAGTACGTACGGTAAAAGTGTCCGTGCGGAACAATAAACCCCACCCATAGTTCCGTGGGTGAATTATGTCAATCCACCACAATATATATATAACTTGCACACAATTTCGAAACAAATTTATACAAATTAAGAGAATAGAAATGAAACGAAATGAAAAAATGTATCACGATAATCGGGACCAAAAGTATCGCGGTTATTTGTATCGGTGCTACAAGCCCATGTTTCCTTTCGCCGTAGTACTGGATATGTCTCTTGATATCGTGACAGTATGCAGTTGTATCAGTTTCGTTTTGGATACCAACATTCTTAAAGAGTCATGGCCTACTTTTAGTTATATTAACATCTCCAAAACATGGATATTTTAAGAATTTATGAACTCCAAATGCTGACAAGACACTAACTATATTATAATAGAATCCTCTACATTCATGGCGAGCACCACGGGTAGAACAGAAGAGACAAACCACGACTCGGGCACCGGGAGTATTTTCCTTGGCCCCATACACTGCACGACACCAGTATAACTGTTTATTGGTAATCACACACCAATTGGGTTTCCCCCCAAGTGTTGGCACAATATTTTGGTGAAATCACAGAGCGTAAGATCGTCTTCACTAGGTGACATGAGGTAGAGGGTAGAATCCATCTTTCTTTTGGCGCTCACTCACTTAGATTTGAATGTGTAATTGCACCCAGCCATTGGTCAATTGAGCTGAGCTCTTTTGACTCGAGTCAACGCCAAGTTGCCCAATCACAGCTCAAGCGCCACAAGGATGTAAAATCAACACAACAAAATAATTCAAGAACTGTGGATTGATTGTTTATCGAACTACCTTTTGCTCCCCACTCTAGATTGCTTTATGATTGAGCTTGAATATCTGACTGAGTATAGGATATTCTATCGAATATCCTATATCTTTAATAAATTGACCTTGGTTCAGCTCAAGTGGTTATCATAGTGGCATGTAAAATAGGATTGTGGTATGCAGAATCATCGTATTGAATGAAATGTACAAATGGGAATTGACGTGAAAAACATCAACCTTAGGATAAGGCTTCCCCGATCGCTCTCAGAATAAAGTATATCTGCTTACAATTCTTATTATATAATCTTATTCTGCCCAGCCCACTTCACCCACTTTTGAACACACAATTTTGGTTGTGGGTTGGACAGTATTGTACCTCATCCTATTGCCACTGTAAAGTGGATAGAAGACATTGGATTTTGGCCTGAGATTTCATATGATTCGGTTTCTGTAAATGAAAATAAAACTGTTACACAAGCCTTTAGCCCATGCACATGCCTTAAGTTTGGTAAAGCTGGATATACAGTTCTGTACTGCATAACTGAAGAGTCTAAAGAGAATCTCGCTGCTGATATACATTGGCATCCTAGATTTCAAAATGTATACTTACAATATATTTCGTATATTTATCATTTTCAGGTTCGATATGTCAGAACTTTTTATGGAATGTGAAGAGGAGGAGTTGGAGCCATGGCAGAAACATATCCTGGAAGTGAACTTGATAGATGATGATGATGATGACGACCCCATCTTCGTTGGAGAGCTTGGTATATATATTATTTCTCTTATTAATCAACTATTGTTTTTCCAGAAATTCTTGCCAAATGTTGCATGCTAAATTCAAAGGCTTGTAATTTAGTAACTAGATTGAATAAATGCAAACTGATGGTTGTTTTAGAACAGGAACCATTCAAATTCGTAGAACGTTTTACCATTCCACATGTTTAGAGAATATTGATTAATGTATTGATTCATATTTTTGGGGTATATTTTGTCACAACTCTATCTTGGCAATAGTCAACATCTGGGATGTTGCTTAATATGTGGAGTTTTGCCTCCATGGGTTGTCTTTACACATAACAGTGAAGCTCTTGGCTACCTTTGCATAAAAGTTATTAAAGTTGGAGTACACAATCCACAGGTGACCTCTCCAAAATGCCCTTTAGGGACTCCAAAATGACCAACCTCTCCATATTAAATAGCCTCTAACAAGAATGGTGGGAAACATGTACTGTATTTGTTTATCGCACTATGGTTATTGTTATGGTCTGGTACTGTTGAAGGACTACTGGGTGTCCTCACATCCCAAAACCAACCTCTAAAATGATTCGCATCATAGACATTTATATTTTATCCCCCCTCCCTACGTTAATGTAATGTAACCTTGTATTTTTTGTTTGCTCTTTCAGTTAACAACCCAAAGAGTGTTAAACCCAGCCCTCCACCCGTAAGAATTGATGTCCTAAGACCAGAAATGCAACCTCAACTGCCCAGGGGGACATTACCTATGAACCAGCCACCAAGTATTTTCGGAAATGGGCAAATGACTGCATCACCTTGCTTAAAAACAATGCCTCCCCAGCCAATAATTATTAATAGCCAGGTATGTCATTACTTTGTAAATGGTATTTGTGTTACTAACAACTATACATTTAAGGGCTTTTTATATGAAGCATGGAACCTCCAAAATCAATTGCTGCCCAGCCAAGGCCAGACTGAAATCCCCCCCCCCCCCCCCATTCCGATTTCACCTGATCACATTACCTGAATTGACTTAAACAGATTACAAATTGATGTTACCTTGCTCTAAGTATAACCTTGTTGTGATTGCTTATTTGACATACTTTTCATGTAAATTAATTAAGTGATGTGGTGTACTTCGGTTTATGCATATATTTTTAATCAGGGCTTCATTGTGCAACCACAATTGACAACCACAAACTTCATTGCCACCCTTGGGAAGCAGTATCCACCCGGAACATCATTCACCATTGTTCCAGGTAAGGACAGAAATCATGCCTTTTCATTTTTTGCTCTTCTATGTAGTTTTTGTGAATGTATATATCTCTATATATCTATCTATCAAGGCTGTTAACGCTTGCAATTAATCTGGAAACCTAAATGCGTAAAACAAAAAACAAACAAATGAATCACATTACCATGTTGACCCAAACTTCCTCCAGTATATCCAACACAGATCTATACCTGTTTTTTGTTTTTTTTTAATGATTGCATGGCAAACGCAGCTAACGCGATGACTGAAGAGATATCCGGAAAATTCAGATTTCTAAAAAGCTTCCAGATGGAACTTTAGATAAAACGAAAGGTGTGTGCGCATATTGCAGTGATGAGCTCAAAAAGTCTGAAATACAATCTTCAGGCAAAGCACATGTTTGCTAAATGCTAACGCTAGCGCTAGCACTAGCACTGCCAGTCAGTCGGGATCAAGCCGTGTTCGTCAGACTACTCTAGCAGTGCATCCAGGGCAAGTGTCTCAACAAAGCAACAACGGTTAAATTAACCGACGCAACCGTTAAATGTATCAATATTGTTGAAGACAAGGGGCTACAAGGTACTAACCAGATCACCTCAGGCGACCAATCATACAAGCCACCTTCGAGGGAATCATTGTCGCAAGAATTCACAAATTGTATGGCAGTGAAGGCAAAGAAAGCGGAGGAATTTGCACAAGCTACATGTATTGCACTGACTGGAGACCACTGGACATCAGTAAGCAACCATAACTACCTCAGTGTAACGGCACACCTAATAGATTGCAAATGGCAACTGCACTCTTTCGCTTTAGGTGCACTAGGGAGTTTATTGAAGTTGTACAGGAGTGGGAGATCGCCACTGTAGGAACAGATATATGATATATATCTGTTCCTTCACAATATGATGGCGGCAACAAGAATATTACCATATGAGCATATGCCCTGTATAGTGTACATTATACAGAGGGTAAGCCCAGTGTCAGCATAGAGGCATGTCCACTACAGTGGTGGTCGACACACAAAGGTGCCCATGCTAACCTGTTTCAACAGTGCCATGTGAGAGACTGTTTTCTCTGACACGCCACATTGTGCCGAAGAAGAGGTCAGCTCTGTCATCTTAAAATGTCAAGCTAGTCTGCCTGAGCGACTGGTTAAAAGAAGAGTAAACTTTAGGTTGACTGGAGTCATGTCACACAAGTTCACACTTTTTCAAGTAATGTTATTTCTAAGTAACAATGTGAAAAGGGACTGTTCACTTTCTCTTCCAAGACAAAATGGTATTCAGGCAAGTTGTTTACGTTCTCTGAGCAGATGTTACTATTGCTCTGTCTCTGTGTTCCTTATGTGGTTGTCTGCTAATTAAGTGCAATTCATGTTGAGATGTTATAATAACATAAAAAAACCCCTCTTTTTCTTACCGTTTGTGATACATTTCTTTATTACAGAACACATATTTGTTTTATCTCCCCCTAAAATAAGTCAATGTGTATTTTAAACTTGTGATGAATCATAATTATTCACAGATTATTGTTGTAATTAACTCGATTCCTTTTTTTATATCGATTGACACCACTTGTATATACAGATCCTTTCCAAAAAATTTGAATATGCACTTGACACCCCAAATCATCACTGACTGTGGAAACTTCACACTGGACCTCAAGCAGCTTGGATTCTGTGCTTCTCCAGCCTTCCTCCAGACCCTGGGGCCTTGATTTCCAAATGAAATACAGACTTTACTCTCGTCTGAAAAGAGGACATTGGACCACTGAGCAACAGGCCAGTCCTTCTTCTCCTTAGCCCACGTGAGACGCTTCGGACGTTGCCTCAGGTTCAGGAGTGGCTTGACTCGAGGAATCCGACAGTTGTGGCCCATGTCCCGGATAGGTCTGTACATGGTGGTTTTTCAAGCACTGACTCCAGCCTCAGTCCATCTCCGCCAAATTTTTTAATCGTCTTTTCTTGACAATCCGCTGAAGCCCACAGTCATCCTTTTGCTTCTGCACCTTCTCCTGCCACATTTTTCCCTTCCACTAAACTTTCTATTGATATGCTTGGACACTGCACTCTGTGAACAGCCAGCCTCCTTGGCGATTACCTTTTGTGGCTTACCCTCCTTGTGGAGGGTGTCAATGACTGTCTTCTGGACAACTGTCAAGTCTGCAGTCTTCCCCATACTGAACCAAACTGAGATACAATTTAACGACACAGGAAAACTTTGCAGGTGTTTTGAGTTAATTAGATAATCAGACACTCTAAAACCAAATGAAATAACAGATGAAATAACTGAGATGTAAATGCTGATTTTCTTCACACTATTCTAATTTCTTGAAATACTTTTTTGGGAGTTTTCTGGAGCTGTAAGCCAAAATTATGAAAAATGAAACAAATAAAGGCGAGAGATATATATTTCACTTTGTGTGTAATGAATCTATAATTATGAAAGTTTCACTTTTTTAATGGAATCATGGAAAAAAACTAACTTTTCCATCATATTCAAATTTTTTGGAAAGGTCTGTAGAACTGTAGAACACACACAAGCACAAAGACACACAAGCACAAAGACACCCCATTGTGTTGCACAGAATGACAGGAATAATATTGCAAATAATGCCTTACAA